>JAECUM010037602.1:0-42273 GCA_016617855.1 Megalonaias nervosa
TGCAATCAGTGGTAGAAAGGAAAGCGCTATCAAATTCGGAAACATTAGTCTAAACGATGGGATTAGTTGCACTTTATGGAAAAAGCGAGGACAGTATCAATTTAAAACGCTGTCTTGAGATATCAACTGAAATCAAGATTTTATGATTTACTCGTGTCAAGGTCACCTTATTATATATACTTAGAAATTATACGAAGAATACTAAAATTATCGCAAATTAAATAAAGACGACAAGTACAATAGCTATTGTAATCAGAACTCTTATGTATCCCCCGTCCACCATTCTCTTGAAATCGGCCAATATATAATTAAAGGGAATATCCCTCCTATTCTATCCAGTAGAACACAATTCACGTGCATTTCTTATAACAAGATTGTTATCACGTGATGGTCTTCATTTTTTCATAAAGAGAACAAGAAAACCATTAATTATGATACATTTAAATATTTATATCCCAAACGAGCAACGGTTGAATTCGGTCCTCCGCCAAACAAGATAGCTTGCACTAATCGATACGTCTTCACAATTTTTATAGTTCGTTTTTGAGTCGAAAGTGACGATACTTTCGTTGTTATTCTTATAAAATTAATTTTCATCTAATTAGCAAACCTCATGTCTGACGTAAAAAAAAATAACAGTCCTGTTCCTGTTCCTAGACCGATCCATATGAAGGAATCTATCAGTAATTTAAGATTCAGGCCTTAATGGCTACATGATTCATGTAGTTCAGGCCCCCATGAATTGAACGCCATATCATTGTTCTCAGAATGAGATTTTCAGCATCGTTTATAGTTTTATTTTTTAATATAATTAACTTTGAGAAGAAAATTTTCCGAGTGGAATTAACACCTCCTATAGACAATATATTACAAATGGTCCAGCTTGTTCTATAAGTTTCTCAGTTGTAGACAAAATATTGGCCGTCTTTCGTTGAAAATTTAAGGGTTCTTTGCGGTATAAATAAGCAGTCATGATTTTTTTTACCCTCATCTCTTTAATTATCTTTATATCTCCCTATACTTTCAAATTACAATTAGCAAAACTGGGTAGAGTTTTTGTTCAAAAAATTGAGAAATGGTAAAACTGGGAGAGATTAAATAATAGTGTAGTGTCATCATAGAGGAAGACATGAGTACTTCTTTCACGCTCAGTCCCGCGTCATGATCGTCGTCTGCGTTGAATATATCTGGATGCATCACACTAAATAAAGCATTGACAAAAACCAATGCCTCCATGGTAAAACAAAATTGCTTCGTACAAATATCCAATGATTCTGATGCAAAGCCACGTGAAAGATTTGACCTACTGTGTCTGAAGACCCTTTTGGGGCCGATTCCAATCAGGTCTACAGCAGAAAAATTATTACGTTTCTTAAGACTTTATACATTAAAGAGTCATGGAGGGTGCCCATCGTGGTAGGCAATGCTAACGAGATAAAAGTAACCTTAATCTGAACACAACCATGCCTCTCCGTCCGGAAAACTTTATTCAGCATGTCGATTAATCTACTCGAAACTTTAATACTTTACTCCAAATATACAAATGCAGCCGTATGAGGGGCATGGTCCTCGAAAAGGTATCATATAAAATGATGGTTAGATTTACACACCAAGGTTAGTCAGATTTACACAAGAAGACTCGACAGATTTCCACATCAAAATTAGTCAGATTCACACTCCAAGATTACTCAGATGTACAGACCAAGATTCGTCAGATTTACACAGCAAGATTAGTCATATTTACACATCAAAACTAGTCAGATTTACACTCCAAGATTAGTCAGTTTTACAGACCAAGATTAGTCAGATTTACACACCAATATTAGTCAGATTTACATACCAAAATTAGTCAGATTTACAGACCAAGATTAGTCAGATTTACACACCAAGATTAGTCAGATTTACAGACCAAAATTAGTCAGATTTACACTCCAAGATTAGTCAGATTTACCCACCAAGATTATTCAGATTTACACACCAAATTTTGTCCGATTTACACACCAAAAGTGGTCAGATTTACAGACCAAGATTAGTCAGATTTACACACCATTAGTCAGATTTACAGACCAAGATTAGTCAGATTTACACACCAAAATTAGTCAGATTTACAGACCAAGATTAGTCAGATTTACACACCAAAATTAGTCAGATTTACACACCAAGATTAGTAAGATTTATACAACAAGATTAGTGAGATTTACACACCAACATTAGTCATAGTTACACTCCACGATTAGTCAGATTTACAGACCAAGATTAGTCAGATTTACAGACCAAGATTAGTCAGATTTACACACCAAGATAAGTCATAGTTATCCTCCACGATTAGTCAGATTTACACACCAAAATAAGTCAGATTTACAAACCAAGATTCGTCAGATTTACACACCAAGATTAGTCAGCTTTACAGATCAAGATTAGTCAGATTCACACGCGAAAATTAGTCAGATTTACACACCAAGATTAGTCATATTTACACACCAAAATCAGTCAGATTTACACACCAAAATTAGTCAGATTTACACTCCAAGATTAATCAGATTTACACACAAAATTAGTCAGATTTACACACCAAGATTAATCAGATTTACACACCAAAATTAGTCAGATTTACACATCAAAATTAGTCAGATTTACACTCCAAGATTAGTCAGATTTACACACCAAGATTAGTCAGATTTACACGCCCAGATTAGTCAGATTCAAACACACCAAGATTAGTCAGATTTACATACCAAATTAGTCAGATTCACATACCAAGATTAGATAGATTTACAGACCAAGATCAGTCAGATTATTCACACACGAAAATTAGTCAGATTTACACTCCAAGATTACTCAGATATTACACACCGAAATTACTCAGATTTATACACCAAAATTAGTCAGATTTACACACCAAAATCAGTCAAATTTACACGCCAAGATAAGTCAGATTTACACACCAAGGTTAGTCAGATTTACACACCAAGATTAGTCAGATTTACAGACCAAGATTAGCCAGATTTACACAGCAAGATTAGTCATATTAACACACCCAGATTAGTCAGATTCACACAACAAGATTAGTCACATTTAAACATCAAAATTAGTCAGATTCACACGCCAAGATTAGTCAGATTTACAAACCAATATTAATCAGATTTACACACCAAGGTTAGTCAGATTTACACAACAAAATTCGACAGATTTACACCCCAAAATTAGTCAGATTTACAATACAAGGTTACTCAGATTTACAGACCACGATTAGTCAGCTTTACACACCAAAATTAGTCAGATTCACAGATCAAGATTAGTCAGATTTACACTCCAAAATTAGTCAGATTTACACTCCAAGATTAGTCACTTTTACAGACCAAGATTAGTCAGACTTACACACAAAGTTTAGTCAGATTTACATACCAAATTCATAAGCTTTACAGACCAAGATTAGTCAGATTTACAGACCAAGATCAGTCAGATCTACACACCAAAATTAGTCAGATTTACACTCCAAGATTAGTCAGATTTACACTTCAAGATTACTCAGATTTACACACCAAGATTAGTCAGATTTACACGCCAAAATAAGTCAGATTTACACACCAAAATTAGTCAGATTTACAGACCAAAATTGGTCAGATTTACAAACCAAAATTAGTCAGATCTACACAACAAAATTAGTCAGATTTACAGAACAAGATTAGTCAGATTTACGCACCAAGATAAGTCAGATCTACACACCAAAATTAGTCAGATCTACAGACCAAAATTACTCAGATTTACAAACCAAAATTAGTCAGATATACACTCCAAGTTTAGTCAGATTTACACACCAAGATCAGTCAGATTTACACACCAAGATTAGTCAGATTTACACGCCATGATAATTCAGATTTATACACCAAGGTTAGTCAGATTTACACACCAAGATTAGTCAGATTTACAGACCAAGATTAGCCAGATTTACACAGCAAGATTAGTCATATTTGCACACCCAGATTAGTCAGATTTACATACCAAGATTAGTCAGAGTTACACACAAAAATTAGTCAGATTTACACTCAAAGATTAATCAGATTTACACTCCAATATTAGTCAGATTTACACACAAGAATTAGTCCGATTTACACGCCAAGATTACTCAGATTTACACACCGATATCAATCAGATTTACACAACAAAGTCAGTCAACTTTACACACCAAGGTTAGTCAGATTTACACAACAAGAATCGACAGATTTACACACCAAAATAAGTCAGATTTACACTCCAAGATTGCTCAGATTTACAGATCAAGATTAGTCAGATTTACACACCAAGATTAGTCATAGTTACACTCCACGATTAGTCAGATTTACAGACCAAGATTAGTCAGATTTACAGACCAAGATTAGTCAGATTTACACTCCAAGATTAGTCGGTTTTACAGACCATGATTAGGCAGATTCACACTCCAAGTTTAGTCAGATTTGCACACCACGATTAGTCATAGTCACCCTCCACGATTAGTCAGATTTACACACCAAGAATTAGTCAGATTTACAGACCAAGATTAGTCCGATTTACACACGAAAATTAGTCAGATTTACACACCAATATCAGTCATATTTACACACCAAAATTAGACAGTTTAACACTCCAAGACTAGTCAGATTTACGCACCAAAATTAGTCAGATTTACACACCAAGATTCGTCAGATTTACACACCAAAATTAGTCAGATTTACACACCTAAATTAGTCAGATATACACACCAAGATTAGTCAGATTCACACAAAAATTAGTCAGATTTACACACCAAGATTCGTCAGATTTACACGCCAAGATTAGTCAGATTTACAGACCAAAATTAGTCAGATTTACAGACCAAGATTAGTCAGATTTGCACACCGAAATAGCTCAGATTTACACACCAAAATTAGTCAGATTTGCACACCAAAATTAGTCAGATTTGCACGCCAAGAAAAGTCAGATTTACACACCAAGATTAGTCAGATTTACAGACCAAGATTAGCCGGATTTACACAGCAAGATTAGTCATATTTACACAGCAAGATTAGTCAGATTTGCACACCAAGATTAGTCAGATTTACAGATCAAGAATAGTCAGATTTACACACCAAAATTACTCAGATTTACACACCAAGGTTAGTCAGATTTACACAAAAAAATTCGACAGATTTACACACCAAAATTGGTCAGATTTACACTACAAGGTTACTCAGATTTACAGACCAAGATTAGTCAGATTAACAGATCAAGATTAGTCAGATTTACACACCAAAATTAGTCAGATTTACGCTCCAACATTAGTCAGTTTTACAGACCAAGATTAGTCAGATTTACATACCAAATTAGTCAGATTTAGAGACCAAGATCAGTCAGATTTACAGACCAAGATTAGTCAGATTTACAGACCAAGATTAGTCAGATTTACACTCCAAGATTGGTCAGATTTACACTCCAAGATTACTCAGATTTACACACCAAGATTAGTCAGATTTACACACCAAGATAAGTCAGATTTACACACCAAAATTAGTCAGATTTACACAACAAAATTAGTCAGATTTACAGAACAAGATTAGATAGATTTACACACCAAGATAAGTCAGATCTACAAAGGAAAATTAGTCAGATTTACACACCAAAATTAGTCAGATTTACACGCGAAGATAAGTCAGATTTGTACACCATGGTCAGTCAGATTTACACACCAAAATTAGTCGGATTTACAGACCAAGATTAGCCAGATTTACACAGCAAGATTACTCATATTTACACACCCAGATTAGTCAGATTTACACACAAAAATTAGTCAGATTTACACACCAAGATTAGTCAGATTTACACTCCAGTATTAGTCAGATTTACACACCAGAATTAGTCAGATTTACACGCCAAGATTACTCAGATTTACACACCGATATTAATCAGATTTACACACCAAAGTTACTGAAATTTACACACCAAGATTAGACAGATTTACACAACAAGAATCGACAGATTTACACACCAAAATAAGTCAGATTTACACTCCAAGATTACTCAGATTTACAGATCAAAATTAGACAGATTTACACACCAAGATTAGTCATAGTTACACTCCACGATTAGTCAGATTTACATACCAAGATTAGTCAGAGTTACACACAAAAATTAGTCAGATTTACACTCCAGGATTAGTCAGATTTACCCTCCAATATTAGTCAGATTTACACACAAGAATTAGTCAGATTTACACGCCAAGACTAGTCCGATTTACACACCGATATTAATCCGATTTACACATCAAAATTAGTCAGATTTGCACACCAAGATTAGTCAGATTTACACACCAAAATTAGTCAGATTTACTCTCCAAAATTAGTCGGATTTACACACCAAAATTAGTCAGATTTACATACCAAATTAGTCAGATTTACAGACCAAGATTGGTCAGATTTACACACCAAAATTAGTAATATTCACACTCCAAGATTACTCAGATTTACACTCCAAGATTACTCAGATTTGCACACCAAGATTAGTCAGATTTACAGACCATGATTAGTCAGATTTACACATCGAAATTACATAGATTTACACACCAAAATTAGTCAGATTTACACGCCAGGATAAGTCAGGAAGATTAGTCAGATTTACACACCAAAATTAGTCAGATTTTCACTCCAAGATTAGTCCGTTTTACAGAGCAAGCTTAGTCAGATTTACACACCAACATTAGTCAGATTTACATAACAAATTAGTGAGATTTACAGACCAAGATTAGACAGATTTACAAACCAAACGTAGTCAGATTTAAACCCCAAGATTAGTGAGATTTACACTCCAAGATTACTCAGATTTACACACCAAGATTAGTCAGATTTACACACCAAAATAAGTCAGATTTACACACCAAAATTAGTCATAGTTACAGACCAAGATTACTCAGATTTACACACCAAGATAAGTCAGATTTACACACCAAAATTAGTCAGATTTACAGACCAAGATTAGCCAGATTTACACACCCAGATTAGTCAGATTTACACAGCAAGATTAGTCATATTTCCACACCCAGATTAGTCAGATTTACATACCAAGATTAGTCAGATTTACACACAAAAATTAGTCAGATTTACACTCCAAGATTAGTCAGATTTACACTCCAATATTAGTCAGATTTACACACCAAATTTAGTCAGATTTACACGCAAAGAATAGTCCGATTTACACATCGATATTAATCAGATTTACACACCAAAGTTAGTCAAATTTACACACCAGGGTTAGTCAGATTTACACAACAAGAATCGACAGATTTACACACCAAAATAAGTCAGATTTACACTCCAAGATTGCTCAGATTTACAGATCAAGATTAGTCAAATTTACACATCAAGATTAGTTATAGTTACACTCCACGATTAATCAGATTTACAGACCAAGATTAGTCAGATCTACACACCAAGATTAGTCAGAGGTACACTCCAATATTAATTAGATGTACAGACAAAGATTAGTCAGATTTACAATCCAAGATTAGTCGGTTTTACAGACCACGATTGGCAAATTCACACTCCAAATTTAGTCAGATTTACACACCAAGATTAGTCATAGTTACCTTCCACGAGTAGTCAGATTTACACACCAAAATTAGTCGGATTTACAGACCAAGATTTGTCAGATTTACACACGAATATTAGTCAGATTTACACACCAAGGTTAGTCAGATTTACACACCAAAATTAGTCGGATTTGCACACCAAGTTTTGTCAGATTTACAGATCAAGATTAGTCAGATTTGCAGACCAAGATTAGTCAGATTTACACACCAAGATTAGTCATATTTACACACCAAAATTAGTGAGTTTTACACACCAAAATTAGTCAGATTTACACTCCAAGATTAGTCAGATTTACACACCAAAATTAGTCAGATTTACACACCAAGATTAGTCAGATTTACACACCAAAATTAGTCAGATTTGCACACCAAAATTAGTCAGATTTACACATCAAAATTAGTCAGATTTACACTCCAAGATTAGTCAGATTTACACACCAAGATTAGTCAGATTTACAGACCAAAATTAGTCATATTTACACACCAATATTAATCAGATTTACACACCCAGGTTAGTCAGATTTACACACCAAAATTAGTCAGATTTACAGATCAAGTTTACTCAGATTTACAGATCAAGATTGGTCAGATTTACTCACCAAAATTTGTCAGTTTTATAGACCATGTTTAGTCAGATTTACACTCCACGATTGGTCCGATTTACAGACCAAGATTAGTCAGATTTACAGACAAAGATTAGTCAGATTTACACACCAATATTAGTCTGATTTACACACCATTAGTCAGATTTACACAACAAGATTAGTGAGTTTTAAAGACCAAGATTAGTCAGATTTACACTCCAAGATTAGTCAGATTTACAGACCAAGATTAGTCAGATTTACACACCAAGTTTAGTGAGTTTAAAAGACCAGGAATAGTCAGATTTACACTCCAAGATTTGTCAGATTTACAGACCACGATTAGTCAGATTTACAGACCAAGATTAGTGAGATTTACAGAACAGGATTAGTGAGATTTACACTCCAAAATTAGTCAGATTTACCCCCCAAGATTAGTCAGATTTACAGACCAAGATTAGTCAGATTTACAGACAAAGATTAGTCAGGTGTACAGACCAATATTAGTCAGATTTACACACCAAAATTAGTCAGATTTACAGACCAAGGTTAGTCAGATTTACACACCAAGATTAGTCAGATTTACACAGCAAGATTAGTCAGATTTACACGCCATGGGTAGTCAGATTTACACGCCAATGTTAGTCTGATTTATACACCAAGGTCAGTCAGATTTACACGCCAAGGTTAGTCAGATTTACACGATGAAGTTAATTATGCATCTGATTAGTAGCACGTCGACCTATATTGTCCACGTTGGAGCTACATTAGGACATTTCTGCATGCAATTGTTCTACGTAATTGCTATTAAAGTGTAACTCAGGTAAAACAGAGAGCCTGAACGAGTGATTTAGTTGAACGTTAAAAAGGCTGTCTCAGCATAACTACACATTCGTGAGAAATGCGCCGAGTAGCCTGTAATTACATTGGCTTGCTAACTAGCTCGGTTGCAGCGAATTTCAGGGGTGCTTTCAAAACTTTATTCACGCTAGTTGTTGACGGTTTTTATATTCTCGACTCAATGTATTCATGGCTTTGTCTACATCGCTAGGAGCTTATCGAAAACGAGGCTACAGGTGTAAAGACATTGCGTGACAGCAGTGCGACGCAAAGATCACGACAAAACATTACAGGTTGATCTCATATTTAGATGTATTAAACTTTAAATGATTGTCCATTATGTTCATTAAGGCAAATTTTTTGTTTTCTCTCTCTCTCTCTCTCTCTCTCTCTCTCTCTCTCTCTCTCTCTCTCTCTGTGTGTGTGTATGTATATATATATATATATATATATATATATATATATATATATATATATATATATATTCAGTTTGACTATCGAGTCTTTTCTGTTTAATATAGGTTGGGTCTACCTCTTCCACTTTGGCCGGCACGTTAAAGGCCTCGAGGGTATGGTCATCTGATGAAAGAGGAGCTTAAAGTAAAAGTCGTTCTTTCCTGACCTTGGGACGAAGGTCCGCGGTAGCTTTGAGCTTTGAGCCTATGCCTCGCAAGCAGTCTTTAACGTTGTTCTCTAGAAGGCTAGGTCTGTAGAATGCATGCCTGCATTTGCAGCCGAAATGCTTTTTATGTTCATTTTTGTTACTGCTATGCACCATCTGGGAAAGAGCTTTGATCGATGCGTATTTGGTAAAGGGCATGATCCCAGCCAAATACTTTGAAAGAGATGGTGGGGCTGAGGTTCTCAAACTTGGTAATATCAGAAACCTTATTCGGGCAATTAAGCTTTCAAAGCGTAGCGTTCCCAGATATTTACTGTAATTGCTGGTACGTTCTTGGTTATGTTCACCTTGGGAATAAAGGGCAGAAACGATGCCCCTTCAAAACATTAGGTGTCATTATTTTTATGTTAACGATTTAACCTTACGCCATTCTTCCGGGGATCATGACCCTGAGTAGTCTGAAGAGTTCCACTTCTAGGGATGGCCTCGTGGTATCACAGTTGATAGTCGACTACGATTTTATCCTTTCCTGTACAACCCTTTCTATGCGAGTGGGCAATTGGTATGATCTAGCAGGGACTGGTGGAGGGGCCTTTTCTTCCTTTATATCCTACCACCTGGTTGCTTTGGATAGCCTCACGGTGAGTATGAGTGGCTGCTTAGGTGCAGGCATCGTAACTACCTTGGAGCCGGTGCTTTTGCCGCCTTGGGGTTGGCGTGGACATCCCGGTGGTTGGAGACGACTGCCGTGAGTGGAAGGCCAGTACTGCATCAAACAACATCGTATTCGTTCTCAGTGACCTGACCTTCCCTAAACAGGGCGTTCATGTGTTCTGTGCTAGGTATAGACAGATTGGGTTATGTATTTATGATGTACTATCAATCTCTAATTGTTGGTGGGATACTGGCTGCCACTAAGGACAAGCTGCATGTGTGACTAGGTATGCTACACTACCTCTATAAATAGGCGACCGATGAGATCAGGCTGAGACATGGTCTTGCTCTAGACCGCCTTTACTTCCACCGTAGGGTTGGCCTTCGCCATGAACTCACTAAAGACCTTTCCATAACATCAACGGGCCTTTTGTTCTAAGTGTCTCAGCTTGTCGATCTGGTGGCCCAGCCACACTTGTTACATACGTGTTGTACAGCATTAGTGCTCACCCCTTACTTCCAACAAGTCAGAAGTCTGATCCCGGCTCTATATCTCTGAGAATGAACTGTGCAGTATGTGACAAAGCATTTATTTCCAAAGGGGGTCGATAGATCACAGGGTATGCAGGTGCATGACGTAGTTACTTGGCGGACCAGGGTTTATGATGGTATATTACAGGAGCCCGAATATCTGATTGGTTGTTGGTTGGCTGCTACCTTTTTTAATGCTGACAGATATGATGTCTAACATCTTTCTGGACAGGGTAGGCTCTACCAGTTTTGGACGAGTTTTCCTCTTTACACGCTGTATCACTCCATCGAAATTTATTTCTAATGTGAAGTTTTGGCAGAAAAGTCTTGAGGTGAAAAATTCTTTCAGAGTGACAACAAAACGTCTTTGATCCTGGAACGACTCGATTGATATAAAACCTTTCTTTTAAGGAGAAACGTTCTGCACGAAGAAACCGAGAAAGAATGCTGATAAGTTTGACAGATCACATGATCTGAAACCGTTAAACAGCATGACTAATGAATACGAGCATGAAGCTGGTGGGGAAAAAGGGAACACCATCACACCTTGCATAAACTTCCTTACGTGAGCGTTAATAGTTAGAGGTGATACAAAGTTATAAGGTAGGATAGAAAGAAGAAAGGGGACTGTAAGTTAACATTATTTGAAAGGGAGTTAAGCACAGACGGGATTTATAATATTATTAAAAATGATGATATGGAGAAAAGAAACACAAGCATACACTCTACAATATAAGTAATAGAAGACGGAGGAGAGGTAGAGCAAAGACAGAATTATCACTCTCCAAATAATTCATAACAGAGATATAAAACCGCGCTTGATGTTGACCACTTTTGTGATTTTGTATTGAAAGTGAATGATATTTAGAACCAAAACTTAACTATATACTTAACATAAGTATTTCGACAGGGCCTAAAATGAAACGTGCTAGAAGTTGAACACTTAAAAATACTGCATTATAAAGAATGTTTTTTTTGGGGGGGGGGGTTACACTGCCACCACTATAAACCACCACTATAAACAGAAATACAGAAAACTGATCCTTGCTGTATCTTTGGAAGCCCCAAAATAGGGAAAAGTTTGAAAAATATCATCCATCAAAGAAACATTGGCACAAAATCTAAACAAATATCATTCATGATCAGGGTGAGGATTCTTAAACACACACGACTCGCATCGTGTTATAGAAATGGAGCAATTACGGCGAAAGAAAATGTTTGTCAATGCTGAAATAGACGCTTTTATTGGGTTTTGTCATAAGCTGTGTTTGAATTTGCAAAAGATTAATATCAGACAGTTTTGAAAAAACTGGATTTGAGACAAATTATCATTCTATTCTGTAGTTGTTCTTACTGTCATTGTCCCTATTCTGAGAACGGCATGGAAATCCATGGTAAAAAATAGCACAATTCATGGTCTGAAATTGTTTGTAATAATATGTACCATGCAAACTGGTTTTAAGCAGTATACTTTTGGAAATGGCCTAAAGGAGATTTTGAACAAGGAAAGAAGAGGAAGGATATTTGAGTCCATAAAATTTGTGCACATAACCAAGTGCTGAAACAAACGAAACAAACTGACGATGATGAGTATTTCATGCTTGTCACATAAGTATGTAGATTAAAGTAGAAATCAGCCACTGAACACTCATATTTTCAACGAAACAAAATTCAGTGAAGCTCATCAACCAAAATTATAATTTCTTCTTTGTGAATTGAACGGACAGCACCCCACACCCACCCTACCCAGACCCCGCCGCAAAAATTGAAACATAAATGTGGATCTGTATACAGAACATAAATATTCATACTTACAGACCAAGATAATTGAGAATCAATAACGTACTGCGTTCTGCTGTTACCATTCTATAGAACGATGATACTTTTAAAATGGCAACAAACAACATATACAATTTTAATGAATGCTAAACGTAAGGATGAGTTGCTGGTTGTTGATGGGCCTTAGCCATTCATATGCCATTATCTATGACGGTGTGGAAATGGAGCACTTGATGGAAAGGTAACTTCGGATAACGAATGAAAATTGCACGTACTATTATTTACATTGGCCAGATAAAAATGTGTTGTACTCCGTTTGACACGGGAGTGAGAATAAGCGGCAGGTCGTTATTTCACAAATAATAGTAAATTTCACCTAAAGAAATATCAGCAGGCTAAAGAGAATTAATCTGCAATCATAGATTTAAAATAAACTCATCATTGCGATGAATGTGAGATAGCTAAAACTGCAAATTCTTTGAACGATCTTACAAAGATGGTAATCTCTGCCTGCATATGAAGTCCTGATTGCATCCCATCCAATTTCATAAAAAAGGTGACTGAAAAAAATTCATCTGACCGGACACACCTGTTTTACAGATCAGTGAACAGCGGGGTTACTGCAGAGAAGCCAGTATAATATGGTCAACATATCTCTAAAGAAATATGGGGGCATCTGGCATACAGTTAACCGTAATTCTCCTCTCCAGCCATAGACACGCGAACATACAGTTCCAAAACCACATTCCGGAGCATTCGAAAAGAAAATCTTGAAGGATAATGACCATGGAATCCACGCTGGCCAGTAAGGCAAAACAGATCTTATTACAACTGTCCGTGACATCGCTAGTACCTTTTGTTCTAGCAAAACGTTATTTTTCTCGACTTCCGAAAATTCCTTGAAAAGATTTCCGTGTAAATGTCTTCAGTCAGTTTTGAAGGTGTCAGAAGTGAGAAGGTATGCTTGATTACATAATTCCTTGCAACTGCACTCAGAAACTATTCGTACTTCCAGAGGCCTCCAAATCCACATTATCTAATGTAATATTATATGTACTATAGGACAAAATACATGGGACCCTTCAACAACCTTCAAAAATGGTCAGTACATCTGTTCATCTCATAGTTCAAGATTGATTGCTTCAGATATATTAGAGACGACCATGATGCCATAAACCTAAACAAAATCGCATGGCCTTTGGAAAGTGACAGTCCAAATTATAAATAAAGGTTAGGAAGATAACTGTGCTGTCACTCGAATGGGTACTAGGAAGATGTTTGCTAGAGAACAAACTCTGGAATTTTTAATAGAATCAAGTACTATGGTAGTGATCGTTTGTAAAGGCCTCATACAACATATAGTGGGGAAGGCACATCGCTCTCTTTGGTTCCCGAGAAGAAACCTCTGAGGATACAATAAATTCATGACGAGAACATGCTTACTTTAGAACCTTTATTTCCACATTCAAGTATGGATCTGCACTCAAAGGGCCCATTCATAGCTGAAAACATAAGTTTTCACAAACTGTGTGAAAGGAAGGCAAAATCACTTGTATTCGTCGTTGCCATTAGTCACCATGATGATAAAGAAACTTGAACGGAAATCAAAGCGTGCCAGTCTCTTGGCTATGCTTGTTAAATTTCAGTAAGTAACAGTTGAAGAAGTTTTAAGCTAATTTATGCAACTAAACGAAATACGTTTAGTCATACAACGTCTAATCGCGCCATTTGCTGATAGCATTCATTTATATTAAAATGGACATAACGCAAAAAATTCCCAAAGAAAACGAAACAAGAAAGCAAACAAACAAAGAAACAACAAACTAAACCAAACAACAACAACCGAAACAAAGAACAAAAAATAACAAACAACAAAAACATGAAACAAATGACATGAATATGGGTATTATAGAAGAATGCTATACTGTCCTCAAAGTTTTACAAACCACAGTCTTCAGATCTACCGTGACGTCAGTCGGGGATAGAGATTATCATAACTATAATTATTTTTTTTTTTGTGGTAGTATTAACTCAGGGATGTACAAATTCAAATTGCACGAAGATTCCTATTTGTGCGACGACGACTGCGATTGAGACTTATACGATAAATGGTCGGCCTAAGGTTTTTGTACGGAACCCTTGTTCAGCTGATTGTAAGGTCAAAAATACATATCTGTTCTATTTATGTGTGATTAACGTTTCAACTTTTTTACCCTAAGGCCCGCTGTTAGGATGTCAACTGGGTAAAAAAATAGGACATCACTAAAGCATGGTCGTCAAAGGTGTCTAATCAAACATCTTCCATAGAGTTCGAAGAAAGGAATGCAGTTTAATTTGATAAAGCTTACAAATGGTTAAAGTCAGGGAATTAGAAGACACCCAGAATTTGATACGATACAATAGAAGGTATGAAGAAAGACATTTTTTTCTTCAAATCTTTGTTTATGGTGTAATAGCAGGAAGGCGGATCATATCTATAACGGATTCTGGGTCCTGGTCCTTCGATAACTATTCAAGGTAGGGCGAGAATTAGTAAATGTAATTATTTGGAATGGCCATCAAAGTAAGATTATTTCAAATTGCTTTCGATCTTAAGCAGACGACATACACAGAGTAATATTATCCACTATTTCGTTTTACCCTCTGCCAATCGAACATGGAACTCATTACCAGTAGAAGCAAGAAATGATTTCTCTTTACATGATTTCCAAGCCTTCCTGAATAAAAAAAAAAACAATCACGCCTTGCTCCTATTATGCAGGCGGTCGAATGTCACAAGTCATTCATGCAAGAATATCTTCCTTTAAATTATAATTTATATTCTTATAATTTATCAATATTAAGTAGTGTTCCTGTGCTGAAATAGGGACGATAAAATTCCGTCTTGTCCAAAAATATTCTGATTTGAAAGATCACGTTTTATATACAGTTTCGTTTGCTATCGCAATTGAAACTTTATGATTTGGTAAGCCTGTCTACTCTGAAGAAATTAAAACGCAAATATTCTTGTCTGTGAAAAATTTCTTCAAGGATGTGTACAAGAATCAAGTAATGAATATCAAAACCATTCGCATCATCTCTCTCTTGTTCTGGTAGCAAATCATATATATATATATATATATATATATATATATATATATATATATATAGATATAGATATATATATAGATAGATAGATAGATAGATAGATAGTCGTACTTTCTCTTTGTTCCAGCAATATGGATTAAAACAAAGATAACCACTCTAGGTACCAGGTAGTATGCAAACAGCGCGATTGCAGTTGTCAATATTTGCTAATATTTTATTATTTTTTTTTACTTGATCGTCCTTAAATCCCAGATCTCATAGCAATGTTCGAGGCTAAATTAAAGAACCAATATAAATAATCGGACACTTGCATGAGTTTTTCGTTCAGATTTTTCATCCTGCTGCCCTTTGACTTGACCCTTGCCTTCGTCCACAGTATTTTATCCAATGCATACTTTTCTCAAACCCAACGAATCAGGCCGCTGATTGATTGTTTATCTCCATATAAATTGACCGGTCGCTGAATCATGGCGAACAGTGACCCTTACTGGGGTAATCAATCATATATTATCTGTGCCAACCAATATGATGAGATCTGATTGATCTGTCGTTTATTAATCAAACCTCATTTACTGACATGAAATAGAGATGCATGGATTGAACTTCTTTATTCAAATTTATCATGAAGAGGAGAAGAATGAAGAGATTCGGTCGGGAGAAAGGAGAATAGGAGGATTAGAAGATTAGGAGGGTAACGAATATAGGAATACAATACGCCAGATTTGGGATAAGAATTATGACGACAAGAAGAAGATAATTATACGATGCAGTGGTGGTGGAGATGACGGAAACCACGAAGACAAAAATGTTTTAAACAAAATAAACACCGCTAAAGCAGGAGAGTAGGCTTAAAGAATTAAAGTGAGAGCAACCATAATACTATGTCTATCTATTGATCTGTTTCTTTGTTTCTCTGTTTGTCTGCTTATCTATCTATCTATCTATCTATCTATCTATCTATCTATCTATCTATCTCTATCTCTATCTCCACTCTTTCTTTTATTGCTTTTATTCTTTCACCCCTCAGTCCTTTTTGACCCTTATTTCAAGCGACAAGTTTCAATTTCGCTCATCAAGTAAGTGTAAGTAAGTGTAAGCCATTTGACAATTGACTTATAAAATATAAATAAAAACGTGACCATTATTTTGACAACAATATCAATGATATGATGGCGACATAGATACAGAAATGTCGCTATACAACAATATTGCGGAGGGGAGGGGGCATTACGCGATTAGTGGAAGACGCCAATAATATTTTTTTTCTTGAACGATCGTCTTCGTATAGAGACCAGACTGCAAAACAATTGATCGGGCTAGGTGTTGCTGAAAGGCTCAACCATCATTGGTATGTACATTGCAATCCGCGTGTAAAAAAAAAACGAACAAGTGTTATTATATGCTAAACATTAAACAATGAAATAATAACGACCGACGTTATCATGAAATTGTTACTGAAATCCTGTTCATAAGTAGATAATCCATCCTTCCATACAATACTGAATTTAGCAAATGTCCGAATTGAGAACGTCCATGACGGAGATGTAGAAAACATCAAAATATCGATGATATAGACAACGTCTAAATATTGCGGTATAGAAATGCACGACAACCGCATCATATCTTTTCCTATTTCGATATTAAAATTTGAGTTTCCGAGGCCGCTCGGTGCACATTTAACAAGACAGCGTATGTTGCTTATTGCTAAACAAATATTGGAAGTGTACCGCAAAATTTTATATCAAACTTACAGTGAATTTCGAGGCGTCTGTAAAAAAAACCACTTGGTATCTTTAAGATGAATGACCACAATACGTAGAGACACAGTTCTTAAAATCTCATTCATCATCGGGCACCTGCCAATACATAAGTAATATCTTTGTTTAAAGTTAGCCGCTTTTTGGTCTCTGTGTGAGCTAAACATCGAATTTAGCTTATTGGTCTGTGTGTGAGCCAATAAATCGAATTAGCTTCAAAAACCGGCCATCAATCTTCTTTACAGTCAAATGAACTGAAATAATAACTTCTGTAGAGAACTGTGTATATGTGTTTGAAAAACTGCACTTTTCAGTTTCGGACAATATAACTAAAAATGTGCACAACATACCAAGTTTGGCAGAGTTTTGACAATGAAATTGCAATCCATCTGCAATCCTGTAAGTTAACTTTGATTTTAACTACATACATGTCCAACTTATTGAAATACCCGACAATTGAATGTCACAGGGTATTGTAAAAATATGTGTGAAGCAACAATTAACGAATGAATCTTTACTATGAGAAGAAAGCTGTCATATATATCAAAACAACACAACTTTTCATTGCAGCAAATCATCACCTATGATCAGCACGAACTGGTGTTAAATGCGCAATTACGCCTTTGTGTACAAACAATACGTACTGATCGATTAAAATCATAATATAGATCAAAAAGACAAAATCACATGTAAATAATTCGAATAACTGGTTTAGGAACATCAATAGAAAATTGTGACAAGTACTCGGTGAACGATACAGATTGCTTGTGAAGATCAAAGAAAAATAATGATATGAAAGATATAAAAAAGGAAAGTATTTTAGACAGAAATACTTACTTGCTTGTCATGCTATGCATTCAGTCACGACTGATTTAGAATAACAACATTAGAAAAAGCCATGTACCTGCAGCTCATATCAAAACATATCAAGTTTTCATTATGGTTAGCCATGAACACGTGCTCAGTTACTTTGATGGTTCGAATATACGAAATACAAACATTTTTTCTGAGTGCACGAGTTCATGCCTAGGGTCAAAGGTCAGAAAGATGAGGTGACTTAAGTGTACTATTTTTACGACTATATGGTCATAAGCTAAACAACAGAAAGAAGCAAAACCAACAAGTTTTGCAAAACTTAACAAATAATTTAGCTGAAAAAAAGTTATAAATGAAAATGTGAGAGGAACTTATAGAATTATGAAGTGAATCCAAAATAATCCTGAAATAGTTCTCCTAAAGTCCAAAAGAATGAAAAGCTCCATATAAATTTCAGAACCGGGAATGTACTATTATTAGTAACTGTTAAGACGTACGTAAGCATCTATTTATAGATCCTATGCAATTTACGTTCGACACATCCAACTATAGATAATTACTACAATTTACAGAAGTCGTTAATAAAAATTACAGGAGTCACAGAAATATATATATATATATATATATATATATATATATATATATATATATATATATATATATATATATATATGAGATGTATGCATTAGTGCACGAAGAAAATACGCAGTAGTAAGGGATACTATTTATGGGGTGTTTTGGGTATGTAGATAAGTAAATATATATTCTTTCTGGAACAGCCACATTAATGTCGAGGAAAAAGGTTGGTTTAACTGAACACAGCATCGGTTGTTAAAAAAATGGGATCGTATATTTTCTACAGAAGTTTCATGTTCATTAAATTTTGGACGTAGGTTTGCGCACCCTGGTTGAATTTGAAACAAGCCATTCCCATGATTTTTTAGTAAAAGCCACCTGTAATGTAAGTTAGAATCCTGAGATAAGAGTTATTATAGAGAAACTTGTACTGCATTCGCAATCAAGTTTTCAAAACTGTGCCTTTCTGGACATGGTTTCTTGGACAGTGCTGTAAGTTATACCGACATCGTATTCTTGCGATATAGACAAAAATTAATATTTTCCTTGCGCATTTCAGTTTGGTACACAAACAGTAGAAATCTCATCCATTTTAAGACATGAAAGAACCTTGACATTAGCATATCTACTTTAACTTGACGATTGAATTTCAAAATTTCACGTATCGATTTCTTTTCTCCTCTCAGACATAATGAACATCGAACAGTAAAAGATTACTTGTTTCAGTTTTGAGGTAGATTTGTAGATGTTGCCGAGTTATAAGATTCTCGCCGTCGTCCTACTGTACGCATTCAAGCGAGTTAAATAATCTTTGCGTATAGTATTCGTACAAATTAAATTAATATTACGTAATTTTTATTGAAAAAAGACAAATTAACGGTTAATTTATCTATAAAGCAATTTCCATATATTTTTTTGTTGATGTGGTAACTAAACGTTCTGTACACTTCCGGGATTTTTTCATGTCACAGAAGTGCATTTCCGTTTCTTATGTCATAAAAGTGCATTTCCGATTCCTGTTTAGAGCTTTTACATTGTAACAGGTCATATAAAAAGGCATTTAATGGTAATCTGCCGCATGGTACCGTCCTTACTCGCTTTTAAGACGAATCAAACTGCAAACAACAAAGATCCTGATCTGCCGTAGCTCTGCAGATCAGGGTCTATGTTGTTTGTTTTACTGATTGCTGTTAACAAACTGAATAGACCCAGGTCTGCCGTCGCATTATGCGACGGCAGATCTGGGTCTGTACAGTTTGCAGTTAGACTCGTGTTATGAGAGAGTACATACGGTACTGCATGGGATTTATGGATTTATAGCCTACTTTCGACGATTATAATGTCCATCTCCTTAATATCTTTCAATAAAACATTAACTCATAGTAAACTACGTCACAAATGGGTGGGGAGAGGATTGTACGTGTTCTGAGTTGACTCAGTTTTTAAACTTGATTAATCACTTGCACTTTTAAAGTCATTAACCAATCGAACCTATCCTATACTGGTCCATCAATCAGTTATCAAATGGTAATAAAATAAAGAACAACGGTAGTTGAAAGAAGAAGAATAAACAATGCTTTCTCTTTACTCGACGAGGCCGCCATTGACCTACCAATGTGTTGAAATCGATCAGTGCAACCTTGACCTTCTCTGTCAATCAAGGAAAAAAAGACTCTAATGTATAAAGTGGATTGATTTTCCCCTTTTAGGAGAAAATAAACAACCAAACAACACAAACTTGATGCGCAAAAAGCAGTACGTAGCCTACTATTTCCTAAATTAATATAGATTTACTAAGAAGTCAGTTGAACAGTTTCAAATATTTTGTTATATCTTTTCGTTTACTTGAACCTGTTAACAAATGTAATGTCTGTCGATAAACAAAATAACTTTAAATAAAATGATCCGCAGCTGTACTGTCAGCAGGCCGGACAGTTGTAGATATATGCGTGTGATGTAACATAGGAAATTTACAACAACGTAAAATTGAAAAAAGGGGAATAATTCTGCTATTCAGTGCAAAAAGAATATTGTAAAATCAGGGCTATCTTAAGGTACTCTCTGACTGATATCAAAGCTGACTTAGATAAACTTGCAGATACAACTCTCTATCACGTCCTACAAATTTTGAGGTGGTTTCATGGTTTAAAAGATAGTCGCGAATCCATGGAAGATGACCCACTTTGTAGAAGACCGACGTCTGCGACTGAAAAGCGGGAAGTGGCTTTTGATAACAGGGCAATTGATGAAGATATTCTATACACAGTGGAAGATATTTCTGTTATCACAGGAATTAATTTATCATTTGTTTTCAATATATTGGAGAATCATTTGAAATTAATCAAGGTTTGGGCAAGGTGGAGCTGGCATTTGTTGAGGGGTTTAACAAATCCTGACTCAAATATCCAAAAAGCCACTCGCCAAATATTAAAACAATGACCAGAGACATTTGAATCAGGTGATGAGTAGGTTGGTTTTTATGAATGAAATGGAAATTTGGCGATCTCTGCGATACATCAGAGTTTGCTTTGTCTTACCGAAAAAAGATCCTCTCTCTCTCTCTCTCTCTCTCTCTCTCTCTCATTGCGAGGTGTTGAGGTTATCGAGATCGCTGTTTGTATGGCTCGTTGTGACTCGCACCACATCGTCAGCCTCCATTTGAAACCGGCATTTCAAGAGCTTTAAAATTACAGTATACGAGATAAATTAAATTATTTTGTTAAAAAGAAAGCAGATTTATGAGATGTATTAGAAGACTTGCAAAGAAGAAAAGGAACGTGACATTGATCTCGTACAGTCAATGGAACTGATACTAAAAATATGAATCAGACAAATTCTGATCTATCGTATCCACAGCAAATATAATATTTCAGAAGCAGCAGATTCCCACAATGTTGATAATAATCACAAGTGACCTTCCGAACTATCTCGAACATTCCATCATTATTATTCCACCCCACCCACCCCTGTCATATGTCATAATTTCCAAGATAGTTTGCACATCTCAACCCATATACGATTAATATATCAAAACTCGATGTCTTTTAAACAGAAGTTCGAGAAATCCAGTTACTCTTTAGGATTTTGTTGTTCTCATGATGTGAAGTTTTTGTTTCATTGATTTGAATGGCATCTCTCAGGACGGTCAAGACATGGAGTGTGTTTGGACGCTCTCGTCGTGGACACAAAGACATATACAATCTTGTTTTAAAGTCCTTTAGCAAAGTACAATAATGTAACGACCAGAGAGTCTGAGCTATTTGCATTAACGATCAGGGCGTCTGAGCTCTTTGCATTTCCGTCTCAATTTGTAATCATAGAGATATTGGTGATTATTTATTTGCTTATGGGAAGTAGGTACTAGGAAAATATTTCAAAAATCGAATGACAAGCCAATCATTAACTATCAATACTCATATAATGTAATTTCTCGGGACTCTACATATAAAAAGAGAGGCGGGGTGGGGGATTATAGGGAGTTAATTGTTTGCTTTCTATGATCCCATTGCCTGTATCGAGGAAGACAGACCATGTTAAAATCTATATTATTAGAATTAGTTATTAGGCCCTTTGTTGGTTCTTGCAAGAGATATGGTTTTGCATATTAGGTACTAAGAATTTAGACAGTTTTTTTTCAAACATCCTCAGTTAGTATGAAACAATCCGGGTGAAATAGAGCGGAGAGTCTAGAATGGATTAGCGTGCTGGACTCCTACGCAGAAGTGCCTGGTTCAAGTCACTGGCCAGATCTGGGCGGCTGCTGTTTTGTGTCCTCAGGCATGACACTTTATTATCATTGTCTAAAAAAATTAATGAAAGCCCCTTGGCAAAATAATTTTACGGGACTGACCCCAACCAACCAAACTTTGTTTTGCGTCACCGATGTACACCATTAAATTAAGTACCCTACTATCGAGATTGCTGCATCAGCCTAGTCATAGCAAGCTTTGCAAAGGTACGGATAGTCAAGGCATTACGATCTTGAGACGATGACCGCTGACTCATTATACTGCTTATTACTATCTTAAACGGTAGATCGAGGCTTCTTGCTGCGTACGTTTCAGTCTTCGTCCACAGCAAGCAACAGGCAATCAGTAGCGAGTGACAGTTAATTTGTGCATGCCTTACTCTGAATTTCACTACTGTGCCACTGCAAGGTCTTCGCTTATATAAGAAGCCAAATTACACTCTCTGCGAAACACCAATGGGTATTCCAGGGTTAGGAGATCGGTACTAAAGACGAATTCTGTATGAACGTAGATAAAGATAATTATCGCATATATATATATATATATATATATATATATATATATATATATATATATATATCCATGGAAGAAGCTGAAGCTGGAGTCTTGAAAAACGTGTGGTCCTGTTGTCAGTAGAGAAAGATGATCGTTTTCATAAAGCAGCATACAAAGATAAGCCTGTATTAAAACAGAATAAAACGATCTTGTGATAACGTATGGTAGAAAGGAAAGACAAATTATCAATATACATGATGCTAATACATTACCGAAAATGATGGTCACAGAAACGAAGCCATCGGTAGGGAGGTTCGTTAGCTCGACGATAGGAAGCTATTTAGAATGAAGAGGGAAGACTTGGGATATGGTTTCACCAAACAATTAGCTTGGGGTAAAAACGAAGCATGTAAGCTCTGCTTCTAAGCTTTCTGATGAGTCGGATAAGTCAAATGATGGGGATAAATCCGATAACTAAAATTTAGTCAAGAAATTCGAAAATAAATTAGAGATGTTGATGAAGCTAAATATGGGTGAAGAACGTCAAGGCAGAGAGCACCAGCTGCGCTAAGAAATAAAGTGCTGAAATTGCAACAATTTGATCCATTGCCAATACAACTGTGTCAAATCTTTTTGCAAGGGTAACTGTCAGTGGAATGAGGGCGGCCACGCTGCATCGGTTCCAGAAGCACTGGGAACGGACAAACTAGAGAGAAGACCAAACTTGTTGACTATTTGGACAACGAGCATTGCTTATAAACACATTGAATGGTAGATGGGGTTGAATTCGTTTTGCTAGCGGATACGGGCAGCTGTTTCAATCATCAGCAAATGAAAATATGAGTCACTTGGTCGGAGAAAACCAAAAATCATCGCCATTAACAGCCAGCTTATTAATGCATCAAGCGAAGATATGAAGACGTTCGGGTAAGCTAAGTTCGTGGCTGCTTATCAAGCGGCGACACATCCTCGTCAAAGCAGAGAATGGCTACGATGGAATCCATCTTATACTTCTTCTTTCATCATGATTGTGACATTAGTGCAGGAACTGAAGCTGCATTGTCATATCGCGAGCTCCATGCGATGCCACCTTCAAATTCAAGCTGAAAAGAGCAATGTTCCCGGCAAAAAAGGAAATGATTTCACAAGTATACATGACAGATATCGCCATGGGAAGCTCTCAACGGATATAATACTGGAACCAGAATCAGTTTGACTCAGCAATCAGCATATATATGACAACTGATCAGGATGATGATCTCATGCCTCAGTTGAACTAATTTTTTGGAAAGCTAGTTCACAGGTTGGCATAAAAAGGTTGACAAAACATTCTGTGAATACATAAAATGCTGCACTAATCCAGTTCCATCCATAAGACTCATTCCATCTCAAGCAGAACACTGGCAGACATGTCGATGAAATGTGGAAGAATGAAGTAATATAACAGTAAACATTTGAACTGTGTCGATAGCACTTGTTGCAAAGACACCAGGAAAGATCGAAATAAGCGATCCTTCGTAGTTTCATAGAGCCGTGCCCCCAGAAGGACGCATATCTCTTCCCGATAATATTCATTCATTGTCTTGCATGAGCTGGGATACGGGCAGCTGGAAATAAAACAAGCAGAACTGCCAAAGACATCCTTTGCGACAAGAAGGGGCCTTTGCGAATTGGTCTTTGCAACTCGCTGGGCACATTTGAACAATTGATGAAGCCGTTCTTACTGGTCTACAATATAAAATTTGTTTGGTCTTACTTGCTAACATGGTGGTATTTTGGAGCACGTTTGAGTTATTACTGAAAGCCGACTTGAATCGGAAACCTAGCAGGTGGACGTTAAATCTACGACAGCCTAGGTAACTTAGTTACACTATTGCCGCTGCGGGTATTGCCACCAATCTCGGTAAGGTCGATGAAGTAATAAAAAGTTTCCCGTTCCAAGACTGGTGACAGCAGTGAAATGGTTCATTCAGATATTTCCATTGATTTGTGAGTCACTTTATTGAGATCGCAGCTCCCTCACATCAGCTAATGAGCAAACAATGTTGGCTTCTACTGGACCAATGTACAATAATCAGCGTCCGACGCTACCATTCTGATGTTTTCCTTGTATACAGACAGAAATGCTGAAGTCATAGATAATTAAGGAGACTGACGGAAAATGAAGAGACATGGAGTCTGCTCGCTGAAACCTAGACATGACGAAACAGAAATAACTGTTAGTCATTGATCGTTTCATTCAGTATTTAAAGATATGTCTGTGCGTCAGAAAATTCAAACCTGCGATGGATCATAAACTTCAAAGAGGGACAAATGACTCGATGGTTGGAATAGTTATTTTCTTATGACTTCCCGAAAGATCATCGTACTGGAGTTTGGCATACGAACTCAGTTGGATTGAGCCAATTGCCTTACAATGTGTACTAATACAGTCGCCAGTCAAGTTCACCGCTCTACGGTTAGAAATTGGGGTTGATTTTGCAATGTATACTTGCAGGATGTTCGTTGACAAGGGTGATTAATAAGGTCGAGAATGGTCCATACGCTAAGAAAGAAAGAATGATCACCGAAACTTTTTAGTTTTCTTTGCGTCAATGTTTGCTAACTTGGTATCTGACGTAAGTTTATTTCCTTGATGGTTTTGAATCTGAAGTTAGTTTTCCAATCTTGTTGCTGACGTAGCTGTTATACCAATTTATTTAATTTCCGCTCATAACTTCTCGTAGGTTTTCGCTACCAGTTCTTTTGCTTTTGTAAGGCGTTTCGTTTTGTAGCCATTTCATTTCTTCTACAAACAAATTTTCTAATTTTGATTTAATCCAGGGTATCGACACGGCTGATCTGCTCAAATTTCATTCTAAAGGAATATTTTTCCAACGGTAGTAGTTAGAAAATATTGTACGTTTTTTGTGTGAATTTTTCATACATTTATTATTATTTTGAAAGGAAACTTAACTATTTTTAGACACATTAATATTATCAAGATACAAAAATGTCCAATTAATGAGGCAATCATAAACATAGAACTTTACGTTTGTAAAGGTGAAATCAAGCCATTTAAAATGCATATTCAAACATTTAGTAGGCGTGCAAATAAAGAAAAAAATATAAATAATACACAACATTTTGATAAACGAGTCGACCGCTCCGGTGGCCTAGTGGTAGAGCGTCCGCCTCGGATGCGGGAGGTCGCGGGTTCGAACCCCGGCCGAGTCATACCAAAGACTTTCAAAAATGGTACTAACAGCTGCCTCGCTTGGCGCTCAGCATTAAGAGGTTAGTGTTAGGACTGGTTGGCCTGGTGTCAAGATAATGTGACTGGGTGGGACAACATGCTACATGTCTGCGGCATGATGCCTCAGTGCTAAACATCACTATAAACTGTCACACTTCAGACATCGTAGCGATATGAAGCTACGTCAAAAATCTAAATCTCACACACACACACACACACACACATAAACGAGTCAGTTAAATCGGCTGAATCTTATTATCTTTTCAGGTTTTCTTCAAAAGTGTCAAATTATGTTAGTTTAACACTTTAATATTTTTAAAATATATTTTGGGGTTCTAAATGCTAAAAACATGGTAATAAATGTATGTGAACACATTGCTAACACTATCAAATTGTTGATATTCATTATCTCCCTGTCCGTAATTAAGTATTACTAAAGATAATTCCTCACTATGTAGCAAGTCAAAACTGATACAAATTAAAACTTCAACTAATTTATATCATTATTTTACTTCGTATCATGATACAACTGAATCAGAATTAAATTAAATTATATTCATTGAATTAGGCTGACACTTTCAAACTTTCGGAAACTCGAACCACAATAAGAAATCAATATAGATCCTTAGCTACATGAAGCTAAAACATTGTTCTCTGGAAAGACCTATACATCGTGCGAGAATTTTAATGACCTCAGTTTAAACAATAAATAATATAACATGCTTGATAATCGAACGTATGTATGTATGTATGTATGTACACATTTTTTTTTTAAATGCGGATATTTTTATTTTCGTAAAAGGTTTGAGAGAGATTTCTACAATTCAGTGCCTTTATTTGTCATCACTTTCTTTCTGAGCTTCACCTAGCAGCTGTATTTTTCTTACAAGAAACTTCAGCTGAGAGAAGTTTGATAAAACCCGCATCTGCATGCATTTGTCATCGATCCTCCGTTTTTCACAGTGCACGTAACTTTTTCTAAAAGTCTAAACGCTGCAAACACGAACGTAATCTTCTCTAAAGCCCAACCGTGTTCTACTATGCTTGATTGAGGGGCTTAATATGGAAATTTAATTTGCTGTAGGTCCGGATCGGTCCTTCCATGACAGGAATTTTAGAAATCCCCCAGCATCCGCTTCAATTGTACTTCATTGGCATTGCACAGTCATCCTGTAAGCGCCACATGTAGCTGTCATCATTTCGATTTTCTGCATAAACCTGTCGATTGATTCATTGTAGAGACTGAAACTAATATATATATGCATCTTCGGGCCATTAAATTTCTGTTACTGGCCTCTATGAATGGAGATAAATCCATTCATAACAGTTAAATTACTTTTCCAGACATTTTATCGGTTCCACGCCATTGCCTCTATATCCTTATGTTATTACATAGTAAACGTTGACATTACTTAAAAGGTGAATATTGATATCACATTCATATATATATATATATATATATATATATATATATATATATATATATATATATATATATATATATATATATATATTGAAGACTTTTTGATGAAATATCTTCCCAAAAATATTATAACTGAACCAACAAAATATTCATATACAATTTCACAACTTTAGCTTGAATGGAACATTTATTTACAACAACTTAAGTCTGAATAAAAGCCTGAGTCAGTTATTTGAAAAGTTCAATGAATTCCTGGTCCGATCGCGCGGGCTTGGAACTTTTATTAGTGTGCATTTCATCACAAACAGTACTATATTGTCCTAAATTATACTGTCTTTTAAATCGAAACAAGAGTCTCTGAAATTATTCTTTGTGACATTAAAATAAAAGAACCTTCAAGGTAAAGTGTGTAAGCTGTATGTGCATTAAGAATATAATGAATTACGGCTAAACTGGACTTGATGCCCTTGACCTCTATATACGGGTAGCTGCTATATAGAATTTATCGTAGCATTTGGTAGTCTTTCAATGTCAAACATGCATGTAATTTTCAATTAGCAAAGTTTTACTAATAGTGCTACAGTGGAATCTTCTCCTTCCATCACTCCCGAAATGAAGAAGTAATACTACTGAGGAGTTAGATTGTCCAAAATTAGCGAGTGCAATATCTCCCTTAACTTAGACTCGATTTGGTGCTATGTGACGTCATTATAAATAGATGTGAACATCCATTACTATGGAGGTGTATTCCTGTTGTGATCATTTCAAGTGAAAATAGCTGTTTTTATAGTTACACAACTTGATATTTTTAAAATGAAAAGGGGCAAATGTTTGCTTGTTTTCGAAAATTTCTTGGAAAGAGAGAATATTGCTTGGCTTATTTAGAAAAAAGAATCACAGTAGGTACTGCCCGATAGCAATTTATTTCTGAGCGTATTTAGTATTTAGAGTGATCAGATCAGTACTAATTTTTCTAAACTCTGAGAACAAAACTTGAGAAAAATTTAGTAACAGCTTCGTGTCACTTTTATTTTGAGATTATATCAGGGAAAATGGAGAGAGAAGTAAATACGTAGTTTGTTTCATAGTGTACATTAGTTGAAAGTGAAAGTATATTTCATGTTTATATTTAATTTTTACTTTGCCAATTATCTTAAAAGAGATAAATACAGGAAATATCAAGTGAAACATAGTGAAATATTATGTTAGGATATATAAGGTATATTTGAACGAGGGTTTCCATTATTTACAATCTCAGTTATAATGCATTCTCAGAGTTATTGGCAATACTTGTGACCAGAAATAAGTGTTCAGTTTACTTTTCTTACTCTTTGTGGCTTACATTATATAAAGATAAGTAGAAAATATACGTAACAAGTCGAATTGTGCTCATTGAATTGAATTCACTATTTTCGTAATTCTTCCAGCAATTACTGTAACGAAGCCGAGCTTGCAACCCTTTGAGACCGAAATGGGTTAAAGAAAAACCCACAAAGCTTATACGTTTAATGATATGATATGTAACAAAACGTACATGTATATTCTCTCGCTCTTATACCAATGACAATGAATAATACGAGTATTCAGTGATACATAGCAGTCAGTATCACATTGATTAACTTTAGTAATCATATATCTGTGTGTCAGATTTTAGTAGTCAAATACTACCGTGGTTGGTTTAAGTAGTCAAATAATACCTTGATAAACTTAACTAGTCAAACACAAATGTGCTAAACTCAGGTAGTCAAACACTACTGTGCTAAACATAAGTAGTCAAACACTATTGTGATCAAGTTAGATAGTCAAACACTATTTTGCTAAACATTAGTAGTCAAACACTACTGTGCTAAATGCTGTATGACTAATAATCAGATGAAAGTCATTATTATTAATATTATGTTGCCATCAATATAATGGTTCACTGCCTGGGTCCAACTTGTGGCGCTCAGGCCTCCCATGCACAATGGTACGGCTGCCAAACAGCTGGATGGGTAAAACAAGTAACCATTCACCCGTCTACCACAGGTCCAATACGACGTAGCTACATCGCCAAGTTTACTGCCAACTACTGCACTCCTAGGCACTCCTTGTATTTCCTCATTTCCACTCTCAGCTTAGATACTCCTAGTTCCATCTGGTTGGCTAAACATAAGAATACTATGCAAATAATCTGTTTCACGACCGCTTCCTAAGTTAGTATATATAAATGCGTTCTTCAACCCACATCCAAGAACACTAATCGATACAAACTATATGCACTCCCATACGTATGAAACCCAACAATGCATGAACGACACATAGATGTACTGTTGATAAAACATGCTACGTCAAAATTTAATACATACAACAACATCCCATTAATTATTAGTTAACATTACAACAAGCCAAATTATATTCAGGGGCAATGCGAAGGTGCGCGTATCTATTTTTATGACTAACAGAACCATACAGATCACCTATAACCACGCTGCATAAAGCTGTGTTTAAAAATAACATAAAGTCAATACAAATGTTAAATTTTTTTACATCTAGCAATTATAGTACTCTTATATATTATTTACAGGTAATACGCAGTGATGACAATATCGAAAACAACAGCACTAGTCTTGAAAGAAAGACGATTAAAACTGTAAACTACGAAGAAATAATGAATTTACGTATTTGATATAGGTATATACCTCTATGCATCTGATTTTGCGATCTCTCTTGACGATCGCCTATATATTTTACAAGATCTATATACAAAATGGTTCAAAAAAGATCAGTTATGCTTTTGTTCTGAAACGCAAGCCTCGAAGAAAAAGAACAGATCTACTGTCCTGAGCACGCGAATAAACTTTTGTAACGCCAAAATAACCTACTCAATCATTTGAAAATTCACGACGTTTGAAAATTCACGAAGCTACGACACAAAGCGTCTTTCCATAATCGTTTTCTGCAGTCTTAGCTTTCTATTTCGTTCATATAAATACCGTAGCTTATATCGTTAGATAAATCAAATACAATGGCACAAACTTATATCCAAAATTTCAAACACTCAGTGGTATTAGAGACATAATGATTTAGTTAAAGAGGTTGATCACTACTGAAATATCTGAAGATAGTACAAAAACAACTTGAAGGTTTTGAATTCAATAGATGTCATCAGGGTTACAGTTTCAGGTGGACATGGAATTACTGCAGCAGGTCAAGGCATTGAAGGAATAGCAAGAAGTTTTGATGTTCCTTAAGCTAATGCTGGTTTCAGTGTAACTTTTTAAAATTTGTAGCTAAACTTTTAAAGATTTGATCTACAACATAGTTCTAAACAATGATGAGATAATAACTTCTGTCATTAGTACATCGAACAATATTGATAATAAGAGACAGTGAGATGAATCACGAAGAATTAAATTTGATCATTAATGAGTAGAAAAAACGTGCCAAGAGATAAAATACAATCAGAAAGAAATTAAACATCCTTTTATAAGAGTGCTAAATAAAACAAAAGATTATCCAAGATGTGGAAAAAATGCACAGCAATAACATCTATAAGTTAAAGAGAAACACATTGACATGTATCGATTTCGCTAAAAATAAACGAGTTTCTTCCTAGGGACAACAATACTTTAAATGAATTGGAAAACAATATCTTTTAATACGTCGATGGCAAGAACAAACCAGGGACTGTTGATTTCTGACGGGGGTTAACAACCTCGAAATGTTCATGTACAAATTGAGAGGGAATGACTGTAAATAAAGACTGAAGGAAATATTGATGCTAAATGTATGAAACACAACTCAAAAGTTCTTATTACTCCGAGAAACAATTAGGTCTAGATAGCCAACAATCACGCTAAATTATTAATTAATACTAAACTGTCTTTATGAACGACAACCATATCAGATATTGTTCTTGGTTTTCTGAAACACAAAATATTTTATATTTACCTTGACCAAATCAATAACACCATCAATTATTTTAAAAGACACTAATCACGTTTGCTAGAGTTTTATCCGCTGAACTGTTTTTTGTTTCATGTTGACATAATTTGCTGGAAATGCCAACAGTCATGACAAGCATTTTGGAAGAGTTACATATATTTAAATACCAGAAAAAACAAAGACGATGGAAACTGTATAGACTTTCATGACGTGCCTTTAGCGTGTGTTTTTTCTCATATGTAAATTGATTACCAGTGACAGAAATATTTGTAAAAGGACTGAGTGAGTTAGGTTTTCATTCTGAAGGAAATAAATGAAGAGAAAATGATGAAACTCTCTTTGAGTCATTAAATAATGAATTAAATCTAAATAGCCATTTTACAAATTTAGGTGATCTTGATAAATTAGCTGATGCAGCTACTAGAACGTTTGCACAGTGAAGTGCTCATACTCAAATACATTGAAGTAGATAGGACAATAATTGAGAGATATCAAAGCACGATGAGAAAAATAGACAATCGAATTAGAGCTATTGAACAGAGTGGTAGCAAAAGAGCTAGAAAAAGAAAAGAGTTACAAAAACAGGTTTACAACGATAGTAAATAATATTTTAGATACTTCAAAACCGTTTACCAAATTGGATAATGCTGCACACATCTTGCACACCGTACAAGGAAGGGAAGAATAAAGATCTGATATGCAACACTATTTCTAACATTTTGAGTAATAATAAATAGTGAAAAAATGCACTACATATTTACATAGAAAAGTGTCAACATTTTTGAAAGATTATGGGACAGTACAGCCTCTACATTAACAGATACGGAAAGATTTAAGTAATGAAAATAGAAAACAATCAAGATATATAAAACTAAGAATTTATTTTAGCAAGTATTATAGACAATAAAATAATTGCCAATTACAAAAGGCTTCAAGGTTGCACAAGAAAAAGTATTTGACAGAGATAACAGTCAAGGTAAAGGACAACGAAAACAAAACAAATGTAAATGAAATTATGAATAACGCTATTAGAACAACCTTTAAATTGTCCATGACTGATTTAAACGACACAATAAAAAATTTAAATAATCCAATTGTATCAGCTCTCAAAGAGGTAATCACAGTTGCAACATAACCAGAAACAGATACAAAAGAATATGCTTATGAAGAAGCAATTAAATGGATTGGCGTTTTTTATGGTAATGTTGATGAACTGGATAAAACTAAAAGTATGACAAAAGATTATTTTTAAAAATAATATGAAAAAATATTTACAACAGAAACTGATGCAAAAATGCGTTGGCATTTAAATGGTAGCATTAACGCAGTAAAATTTTACATAGACCAAACTAACGAGGCAATTAAAACTAATTTAAGCAAGGAAATAGGTTTGAAGAGTCTTGCATTGAGTGGTTAAACGCAAATAAAAATAGAAAAATATCGATAGTGACAAATATCGTTTGGAGAAAAAATTAAAACCAGCCCATTGTGCTTTAAGACTTTTATATTGAAAAATGTCAGATATATGGTGATGTTACAATGTCGATGTATAAATGCGTATGTTAACAGTGTTGCCATTATTAATATTATATCATAACTTTTTAGATTATATAAAGTCCCAAATTACTCATCAAACAATAGAAAACAATGAACTATTTACCACAGCAGACATATTCATCAACATATAGCATGTTTATGTGCATTTTTTATATCAACATTGTGTTTGCAACAATGCATGGAGTTGCATTTTATATTGAATTGTATATTCGATTACAGGTGGGTAAACAACGTGTTAGTTATGCCATCAATCCATAAAAAGAATCACAAACATACCATATGGAAAAGAACAAAAATACTTTAATTAAGGATTTTAAATCAAAATATCTTGAACGCGTTTTTATCATCTTGTATTATATAATATAGCAGCAGTATTAAAAACTGTTAACATTAAATACAACAATGGCAACAGCTGGAGTAATAATGGAAGGAGTGATCGCTAATGGAGTAGCATTGACAAAAAGTAACTATCTGTGCAAATTATTTCGTCATAATGGATCCGAACAAGAACAAATTAGACATGATAAATATATTAAAGAATTAAAACGAAAGCTAAGGAGTTCAATAAAATTAGGCACAAACAGTTTTACTTGTATGAAAGATCGAGAAACACTGTTTTGGTTACTTAGTATTTGAACAACCCAGATAAAGCTTTACCCAAATATTTTACCAATAATCCTGATGTAACTTTGGAGAAGCCAAGACAACCAAATGTTTGGTGACATTTGACAGCCTTATGACCATCAGGTAAAATAAGAGAACATATGCATTGTCTTTGTAAGGGATGTAGGTGTTTATGTTGTATATGGGTTTCCTATAAAAGATTCGATAAAAACAGAAATTAAATACTATAACAAGACACATCATTGTAATACACATACATCAACAATAAACCTGAGCAAACATAACATAACAAATTGGTATAACAAAACTACGACATAATATCATGGTTATACCTGGAAGATGTTTGTTTCGTTTTATATGTCAGTGAAAGGAGATACAAACAATGCAGTGGTAAACAATTTAGGTAAAAAATCATTGCGAAAAATATAACCATTTCTTATGGTAAAGATGATCTTTTCCAGTCGACCGATCACAACATTTTCATGACGTTCAAAGATTTGTGGTTACCATGATGGTTAAGTACCAATATATGAAGGTATTATGAATGACAAATCAAGAAAGTTAAGATCAGAGGCCAGGTAATTCTCAAATTACTGGTGCTGAAGATGTAGAGGTTAAATTATTTGTAAAGAAAGTAGAATATCACTCGATTTTCGGATATCAACATATCATTGTACATTGTATAATTTTACCTTAACTCGGCATTTGGTAGTTTTCATATCTCTTTCAAAATAAAATCAGAAGTTACTAAAGGCGGTAAGCAGGACTACAAACTTGAGAACGTCTATCTAGAGTATGATGCAATCAATTCAGATTAAATAGCTCAATCAGCTAATGACAAGTGTCGAAGTGGACTTAAGTTCTTTTCCTACTGCAAAACAAGATAAAGAATTCTTGATGTGGCAGTGTTCACAAAGAATTTAAAGGTTTGATATTATATAGATAATATGTTTTAATGTTATGGCTTATATTTTAGACTTAACTTTACCGCAGCTGCAAAGTATTTATCTTATGAATAACAAAAATATATAGAATTTAGAAAAATAAATGATGACAACTTTTATAATGACAATCATTGTAACTGCTTTGACTGGAGAAAAGCACAGAACAATATTGTACAGTACAGGTCATTAAGTAGCTTACATGTCATTAATTAGCTGATTGTACAAAAAGGTATACACCTCCAAATATACAAACACAATCTTGTTGTTGCTCACGAAATGTATATTTATAATGCTTTAAATGCTCAGGTAAACATTCAGATCTAACAGATAGAATTAATTATAATTTACATCGTATTATGGTTGAGTAGATTAGCACAATACTTTGAGTTAGCACAGGTGTCTGAAATGACCTATCGTCGCTATCTGTGCGAGATGTATATAAAGGAGGTTCTAAACATGATCATATGTAGCGTTGCAAACTGCGGTAAAACAAAGTTTGCACTAGATATGATAGAGACGAATACTGAAGCATGTTTCATTTTATCGTATCATATAACCAACTTTTTTATTCAACAAGCATTACATTAGAAAATGGTTACTTAAGGATAAGGCGATGATTCCCATAGATCCCGGAAGTAAGTTATGCAAACGTAGTGCCATTTATTAGGGTACCTTTACTTGTTTCAGATTCAAAATATTTCGAACACAGAACTTGCAGAAAAGGCAACTAATCCAGACAAGTTTGTTATCATTTACATAATACCATGGAATACAGTTGTTTATATATATATATATATACATATATATATATATATATATATATATATATATATATATATATATATATATATATATATATATATATATATATATATATATATATAATTATATTTTATTGTAATGATAATTTTCACGGAATTTGACTATTTTTTGAAAAATCACTTCTCTGTTTTGACATCATTTGAACGTAAAAGGTATTACATTATCAGTATTTTTAACTCACCTTGGTTGAGACGTTTTGTAAACATTGAGTGAAAATGATTGGTCATTACCAAGGTCATGTTCAACCAACGTGTTAGTCTGTTGTAAACAGTGTCATTTTTAAATTCATTTCCAGCATGGGAATCTGATTCTTAGATAGGGCTATTCTAGCCTACGTGATAATTGACATATTTTTTACTGCGCTGTTCGGACAAAGTAAGTGATCATGTGACCCATCACGAGTGTCAAAATGACATTTTAGTTGGGTTTAATTCTCAATCTCAGTGTTTTCTGGTTCAGTCGTAAAATATACCTTCAGGCCGAAAGGTATTATTGTTGTTGCCATTTGATTTGAGTTTATTATTTAAAATAATTTATTCACCCTGGAAAATACTTGTCTTCTTTATAAAAGTTCTGGGACAAAGACATTTAGTGGAAATTTATTCTGGAATTCTAAACAGAACATTATAAATTGTGATTCAACGAGGAACTGTTGCCATCAGTACAACGACCTCATCTGACGTCATCGTCTTCCATATTGCAACTTCATCGAGATTCGAACCTGGATTCAATTAGAACTGATTAGTGATAGGACTTATATTTTTCAAATCGAGAATTAACTTTTGGATTATATTCACAAACCGTAAGTCCTATTTCATATTTTTACCTTGTTTTCTAGGGAAATAAATTATTTTGTTAAATTTACAAAGTTTGTTGACTTCATTCTTTTCTTTTGTTACTTTTGTACGAGCCTACACGTAACAATATGTGTGTGTGTGTGTGTGTGTGTGTGTGTGTGTGTGTGTGTGTGTGTGTGTGTGTGTGTGTGTGTGAAGGTGAGCAGCTTTTTGGGCAAAAAGGTTATGCATTTCAAGTTTATTGCAAACATGTATCACACACATATAATATTTCTCCTTAGATTTCTTGCTTAATCTATTTTCAGATGAACTATGTTGTAGAATCCAAAATGATTAAAGGAACTTTTTTTTTGTTTTTTTTTTTTTTTTTTACAGGGGAATAAATTGCTGCCAATAGAAATTATAGAATGCGTGAGTTACACAACATGCCATTATTACGTAATCTAAACAATCTCCTTTTAATATATACGGGTAAATCATTCTTTTCGTTGATAATCGTTCATTTCATTTTGGGAACATTATCAAAGTTTCCCAAGAAAACTATGTTACTGTTATATAGGATCGTGAATAATATAGAATACTTCTTAACACTGATCATGCCACAAGACATACATGCAAGTTTATTGCAAGTGTGAAACTAAGACATATGTACTTACTAGACACTATTTAATTAATGGTACTTGTTACAGATTTATTTCCAGACAGCATTTGACCAATATCGTGTAAAGTGTCATACTTATACGTGATTATACTGCGTAATTCTTAAGACATTATTTTATCTCGCCTGCCAAAGCACACACCAGATTTCTTGTCAGCCTGTACCACTATTGACAGAAGACGCGATATTCTTTGTTTTACTAGGTATCATTTGCCTGTAAATTGCAACTATTTGAAACACAGGTATCATCTCTAACTAAATAAATCACTTTGCACTTGTTTCCATCCATCTAAATTGCATTATTTGTCGTTCTTAACGAGAAGATCAGAACAACTGGAATTTTGGTAAAGGTATTTTGTAACAAGTTCCATCTAATGACAATACAATGAGGATGAAATCGATTTTCAAGCATAATTTGTTCTGCTAGACAACAGTTAAAGAAACAAATTTACACTGTTGCATAGGCACAGACATGTGTTTCGACTTGGCCAAGCAAATCTTTTGCAAGTAAAGGATTTGAAACGCTATCTCTTTGCTTAAGAGGTGACATATGTATCAGTGATTTACTTCCAGAGACAGATTATTTGCCTTAGAACATTCCACGTCAGGTGTTGTTCTAGAAGAGCAATTGTAAATTTGAAAGAAGATAATAGTTTTGGGGACTGTCTGCTTGCTTTACAAATACAAGCTGTATATAGTAGTCAATATTTAATTGAAACAGTTTCTTCAGTCCATTCGCAAGCTGTTCGCTGACGTTGAGGATTTACTAGAGCTGTACCTCTGAAATCTTTGTGAACTAATGTAAAACAACCTGCTATAGAAAACAGAACAAATGAGCAAATACTACCGTCCTGGGTAACTTGGGGATGCTGCATCTTAACAGCCGTAGTAATATGTTGTCATTTACATTTCTAAATTATACTCGAACCTTTCAGGCTGGACACCTGTGTCCTTGCTTGATTTATTGAACCTGTCACAGGGTACCAAAATTATATTTGATAAGAATGAATTGCGACTGGACAGAAACCATGCCGGTTACTTAGAGTATGTTATCATGTAAGGGGACAGAAAAGAAAATTATTAACATGCCCAAGAATGTAGAGGCATCATGAGCCACACTAAAAATAATCTCTTGCAAGTCGGGAGATAAACATGTATGTGACGGGAAAAAAAAACTTTAGCTCTTTTACGATGAGAAAATAGATAGATACAAATTCCATCAACCATGACAGCTAATAAAGAGCAAAGGAAAACTATATATATACATATATATATATATATATACTCTTACCATCTCCTAAGCTCATTAAAGCACGCTGTCAGCGTTAGGTTCATATCAGAGAAAGATGCAGCATTCTGTGATCAGTACATTTTCTCTTAAACAGAAATTTAGTTACTTTCAACACCAATATCCACCGAACAAGTTTGAAGACATTAGCAGAATTAACAGGGGAAACAACAATCGGAATGGAGGAGGCGAAGCCAATGTAAAGGTTAAAATTTATTCTTAGTTAGTTATCTGTACTGTTTTAATTGCTGCCAAAAATAGATGCGATGCAGCCATTCAAATTTTACTACGTCACCCCACATGCCATTTTAAACTGATCACTTAACGACAGCTCTCTGAAAGAAACAAAAAATCAAAAATCAAAAAGAAACAAAAGAAGAAAAAGACCACCAACAAAGTAGAATTAAGTGACTTGCTGGAAGGTTAGACATAATGAGGACAAAGACTTTCACATGTCTGTTTTTGTTTATACAAAATGTTATGGCAGTAACATAATCAAGGGATGGAAGAAGGAATACCACTTTTGGCCAGACATTTCAGGTCTAGAAGTAATAAATACAATGTTAATCATATTCTCAAGATACTTCACATGGACGACATTCTAGACCTTCTTCTAAATAATTAAAAGGAACTGAACAACTGCTTTGACAGGTTATCATTCAGATCGAAAGATGAAGATAGGTCTAATTACGACTGAGTTATCCGATATAGATGTTTAAGTGTTTGTAGTACATTACTTTGCAAACATTTCTCACACAAAAATTGTTGATGCAAGCTGTAACAGTGACCAGTACGAACGATCTACGGTACTACATTCAAATGTATCATAGTACCAATGTTGGTGTGTCAATACCTACCACAACATATGCTTTGTTGATAGGTTGTGATTAAACTTTAGAACAGTTTGACATCAGAAAGAAATCTATACATCATACTCTAGTAGACGTGAGCTAAAATTTTAATATGTTCTCACTTGGCAGTAACGTTGAATATGCTATGCTTTAAGTTGAAATGCAATGATTTCTTGCTATACTGTTGACTCGCTGATCACGGATTTTGAGATTTCAGTTTGCTAATATAAATTGTGTCCTACCATTTCCTGTTGACAAGCACAAACCTAATTTTAAAAAAAATAATTATTCTCTTTTGTTCATGCGGAAACTCAATCGAACGCCCATGCTACTACTGTAATTGCAATTATTGCGGGAGACATTTTGGAGAGACTGTTTGGACCACCCATTTGCAGCAAGCCCTAATCCTCTTCCTGATATGTACAAATAGTTGACTTTTCGGCAGCATTTCTTATTAGTATGAATACTGAACTATAAGTTTAGGTTGCATCTCTATCGATATCGAACAGTCAGGACATGAACTATGAATTGCTGATGATGAGGTTGCTAAGAACACGCTATCGTGTGAATAATAATAAGAAGAAGCAGAAGAATGTATTTATCGTAGGTCTCTCATTCTCACTCTTAATTTTTATTTATCGAGAGTATCTCACCCTTAAGTTTTATTTATCCAAGGTGTCTCACTCTTAACCTTTAACAAGTTTATCGTACAATAGACTAATACAAACAAGCCCGCATCATCGAAAGTTTAACGCATCTACTCGTTGAGGATGTCGATAAGGGAATCTGAAAACCCTTCACTGATGATGCTTAGCGATCGTTTCTCTTGATAATGATAAAGAAAGGGAGCCAGGCTATGATTTTGACGATGATTACGAATACATCAATCAACTCCATCCTACAGTATCAGGATTTTATGAAGGACAAACAGCTGGATACATGGAAATTACTGATTTTCTTAACAAGTAAATGACGACAAATTTCCATCGAATCCAAACTGCATATATACTATAATTTAATCTTGTAAAATTCTTTTATGAGGAAAAGCCATCCTGGTAAACTTTATCTCGTTGGCAGTACATGCACGAGATTTCTCCATAGACAGCTGGCCAGTTTCAAGTAAGAAAAAAAGTGTATTACATAGATTCTTAAAGACAGATCAATTCTTCGTTTCTGTGTGCTACTGAAACCCATTTTACAAGCAAATCTGTTCAACAAATCTAGCGACGTAAATCTTGGATTGCTCCAAACATGCTAGACGCTATTCTTGAAAATGTAAGAATCCAAACGTTTTAGCCTGTCGTCGGCGGAAAGAATTTTAATCTATCATAACAATAAATTCTGTCGAGATAGACTTCTTTGTTCATGAAGACTCCAGAATAACTTGCTATACAGATCGGATAGACTAATCGTCAATGAGTCATTTGAACACCAAAAATGAATCAAACTTGTGTGCACATAGAGAGACATTCGATAGATAGATAAAGAAGTTTCCCATCATTATGTTATATTACATCCATAAAAATTCCAAATCGTCGCAATATGTATCATTTGCAAAATTGGTAGTGTACATTAGATGATATTAAAGTTGGTTGGGTTCAACGCCATTTTTCAGCACACGATATCTTGTATATGGCGGGCAATATATCTGGTCGAGGAAATAAACCCGAAAACGCTGGGAAGAACAACGACCCACGAGAGGCTACCGGCAAGCTTTCTCATATACCCACACGAGATTCGAACCCACGCAGACAGAGGTACGATGTCAGTAATCTACAACTGCGAGCTCCTTAGACTACTCAGCCCCCCAGGACCCCTGCTATTAAAGTAAATATAAGATATCTGTACAAAGTAAATGCAGTTTTTGTATTTAGAACTTGCTGCAACTGATGTATAATTAGATCTTAAGGCACTCGAAGCACATACTTCACACGCGTGTACACCATTATATATAAATCTCATGTGGTTTTTTTAAATCATTTTTTTTATGTGGCGGCTTTTAATATGTCATAGTTATATATTCAGTATTATATTTAACGAGTGATACAACAATATTCCGTAAACAATATATCTGAAACAAATCTCCTGCTTTTACCATGTCCGCAAATGTTGCGTAGGCACATGCACTATTAATCTGACATAACAAGAGAAACGTAAAATAAGGATGATTGTTACAGATATGTGGGCATAATATTTATTGATACGTGACATAGAGCAACAACGCTTTAATTTGAAGTTTGAAAGGTTAGGTGAAGACTAAGATACATCCACCCAACAAGCTTGGTTTGAAGATATGTCCTAAAGCAATAGCCACAAGCTTGATAGACAGGCCAAACGCACAACTGACATATGTCTTTAAAGATTTGTATCATGTTTAAATTTTGAAACTACAATGAAATTCGCATTATGAAACTTATTTTATAATTCTCTCTCTCCTCCCCCCCCCATTTAATCAGACAGGAGATATTGACACAAATATATGTATACAAACGGTTTGTTCTGAGCTTGCGCAGCACATGATCTTCTTGTCCGTAAGGGCGTGACAGATCTCGACGACATGTTCACTCGAGACAAAATAGCAGCGTGGTTTTGTTGTCATTCCATATCAACGTCTTTACCAGTTTATTAACTACACTGTCAAAACAAGCAGGTTGTTAAACAATAAAATAAATCCATTTTGATATTTAATTTAAAAAGCCAGGACGTCAGTGAAAAAAAAGTTTAAATTAGTCGAGGCTAAGTACGTGATCTGTGTATACAAACTAAACATCAATATCCAACGCAGATGAAAGATGTATGAATAAACGAGTATTTAAAAAAATACGTGTCTCTTATGTAAGCAAGATACTGGTTGACCCCATCGTTTTCTGATTTTCAAAATCATGCTCACAAAATCAAAGAAGTTTTGAAATTAGATTGTGGATATTGGTAGACTATTTCGATCAAAAATATAGTTTCTTGACACTATTTACTGAGGGCAACATATAAGGCACACACACACACACACACACACACACACACACACACACACACACACACACATACATACATACATATATATATATA
>JAECUM010037603.1:0-37446 GCA_016617855.1 Megalonaias nervosa
GTGCTATTCGCTATACAAAATTCCCATTGTCCGTAGACGTACCCAGGGTGATATCTTGTCCGTAGAAATCGTGTCCGTAGACGTACCCGGGGGGGGGGTCTGTAATGTATTTTCCCATTGTCCGTAGGGTACCCCCCTTCACTACTTACGCTTCAAAGACCCAGACTTTCTTCCCGTCGTCGCTCATAATCTACGAGGTTCATCTTCGCAGCACTCGGCCATCCACAAGTCAAAACACTTCTCTCCCAAGTAGGAACGCAGATCAAATGCATTCCCAAAAATTTCGAAAAGTACATGTCGTTTTCGATTTGCCCCTTTCGTTTCATCGATTCGTTCCAGTTTATGGAGTCGTCGCTAGAATAACTCGCTCACACCTGCCCTCAATTCGTGCACCTCGAAAAAGAATTTGGAGCTCGTGCTCCTCTCCTCCAACGAAAAGGAGTTTATCCCTACGAGTACATCGATGCGTGGTCCAGATTCGATGAAACTTCCTTACCAGCCACTAAGGAAGAGTATCAGTACGCGAACAAAATATGAAATGATCTCGGATGTCACACTTTCGGCGATTATCACGACCTCTACTTATAAACGGACATTTTAGACGCATGTGCCTCGATCATTATCAACTCGATCCACTCTGGAATTTTTCCTCAACATGACTCTCCTGGGACGCCCTTCTCAAAATGAGTCAAGTACAGCTTGAACTCTTCCAAGACCCAGACATGTTTATGTTCACCAGGGATTCGAGGAGGCATCTGCACCATCAGCCAAAAACACGCAGTCGCCAATATGAAATGCATGCCCAACTAAAATCCCACTCAACCCTCCTACTACATTCTCCACCGATATATAACAATAATCTCTATGAATGAGTCATGTCACAATCCCTTACCGTACGAGATTTTGACTGGATCACCGGAGAACAATTCCTCCAAGAAAAACGATAAGTACATCAGGATAATTCCTGGGGCCGTTTTGTCGAAGTCGATCTAGATTATCCCTCCCATCTCCACGATGTTCATAACGATTATCCCTTCTGCGCTGAACCACTCATCACACCCTCCACGCTTTCTCCCCAACGCCACAAAAAAACCGCAATTCGACATCGGACAGACCAAAGTAAAAAAAAATACTCGTACTCCATCACAAAACACACTACAAGATACACTATCGACTCCTCGAACAAGCTCTTCAATATGGGATCGTTCTTACACACGTTCATCGAGCCCTCAAGTTTAAACTATCTCCATGGATGAAATCCTACGTCGACTTCAATACCCAACAACGCGCCAACACCACCACAGACCTCTGTAAAAAATTTCTTTGAACTCATCAACAACAGCGTCTTCGGAAAAAAAAAAAACATGGAAAACATACGACGCAGAAAGAAAATCGAAATCGTCAATCACTCACGACGACGTGATAAGCTAGTCGCCAATGATGCCTTCGTCAGCATGAAATTCTTTGACGAAGAACTTGTCGCCATCGAATCCAGAAAAACACATCTCCCGCTCGATAAACTCATCTACGTCGGTCCAGCTGTTCTCGATCTCTCTAAAACGCTCATGCTCGAGTTTCTTTACGACTTCATTCGACACCACTACGGAGATGAAGCCAGACTACTCATTACCGATACCGACTCACTCGTCTACGAAATTCACACCGACGATGTCCACCCAGATCTCTATCAACATCGACATCTCTTCGATCTTAGCGATTATCCAAAAACAAGCCCATTTCACTCCCAAGACAATAAAAAGACTCTCGCAAAGTTCCAAGATGAGTGTGTGTGTGTGTGTGTGTGTGTGTGTGTGTGTGTGTGTGTGTGTGTGTGTGTGTGTGTAATTTAGATTTTTAACGTAGTTTTAACAATTTTTTAGTCATATCGCTACAATGTCTGCAGTGTGACAGTTTATAGTGATGTCCAGCACTGGGGCATCATGCCACAGACATGTGGCATGATGTCCCACCCAGTCACATTATCCTGACACTAGGCCGACCAGTCCTAACACTAACCTCTTAATGCTGAGCGCCAAGCTGTTAGTACCATTTTATAAAGTCTTTGGTATGACTCGGCCGGGGTTCGAAGATAAAACATGTGGTATACCAATCACAGAATTCACAGAACTTCGATCAAAAATGTACTGCATCACGCTCGAGGATAAGACCATCCAGAAAAAAGCCAAAGGAGTAAACAAACCGTGATCAGTCACATTGCCATGGTCGATCATTTTAGACAGTCGTTACAGGGACATCTCCAATACTACTCGATGGGATCCTTCCGATCACAACGACGTCAACTCTCCACCCTACTTGTCAACAAAACAGGACCATGCTCCTTCGACGATAAAGGCTACTCCATCGATGGTATTCACACCCTCGCCCATGGACATTATCGATTGCAGTAAAAATAAAGTGAGAGCCAGCCCCCCAACCCCCCGGGAAAAAGTGAGCCAGAAACACCACAAAGAAAAAAAAAGTGAGCCAAAACCTCCACAACCAGAAGCAGAATCCTATGAGGACCACACAGGTCTAACGAAAAGTGAAAAAGCAGCAGAGATTCAAAAAGTGAGCCAGAACACTCAGAACACAGTAGTTGATTCTATAAGAGATCACGCAGGTAAGCCAGAACCCCCAAAGAAAGAAAAAAAGTGAGCCAGAACCCTCAGAACACAGTAGTTGATTCTATAAGAGATCACGCAGGTAAGCCAGAACCCTCAGAACACAGTAGTTGATTCTATAAGAGATCACGCAGGTAAGCCAGAACCCCCAAAGAAAGAAAAAAAGTGAGCCAGAACCCTCAGAACACAGTAGTAGAATCCTATGAGGGTTCCCTCACTTACCTAGACCACGCAGAGGGCTAGGTGAGCCAGAACCCCATTTCTTTCCACTACTGATAGCGTCCAACCCCATATTTCTTAACAGAAATTTGTGAACTGAGACTTTTATAAATATTAACAGTGTAAAATGATATTTGCATGTTCTAGTATATCTAGAATGTTGATAAATTGTTGCAAATATTTAACAGTACCAAAATATTACTAATATCAGGTTTAAACTGATATTTTGGTTTGAAAACGACAATTACTGCTAACTAAAATAGTCCAATAAAAGATATAGTCAGCAATATATCAATGCAAGAAAAAAAAGTTGTGACAAAGTGTTTTTACTCAGGCTCTATATTAACATTCCTATCAAACTCTAAACTGCTTTTCGGAAACTGAATAATTTCAATGTAATTAAATGCAAAATTTTACTTCAAATCAGCTGCTTAGTTTAAAGTTTTGATTTTGACTGAACTGTCTTTCTTTCCTGTTAATAAATTTATTATTGTCAGTTCGGTTACAAAAGCATGAAAAACAATATGGTTTACAAAATCAAATATAAAATAAGACTTATTAACGCTCATGCTGCTGCTTATGTAACCAATAGGAGTTTAAATTACTACATCATATTAGAACAGATATGTTTATGAATGACCAAATTAATAAAATGGTGACAAGCAAACATAAAGCAACAGAGTAAAGTAGCTTGTTCTGACAGTAGTGTTTACAGTACATGTCAATGTGAAAATGAAAGACAAAGACAAACCTAGACAAAATTACATCAAGCAATGGTCTTTAGTCAGGTGTCTAATACCAAGAAAAGAAAGAAAACTAAAATACTGTTTTATGCATGAAACGGATTGAGAAAAAAAAATTAGTTCTTTTCAACCATTCAATAAACAAGATCCTACTTTATTTTGTTTGACTTACCTATATCTGTAATACCAGAAAGAAACATTCCGATATCAGCGTTGAGGAAACGTTTATTTACATAAAAACAAATTTAGTAATCACCCATTTTCGGCAAGAAATATAGCCAAAAGTGTTAAAATCTTACTTTCAAATTCATAAAAAAATACATAAACATTCATTTCTAGTCCCATTTTACTTGAAGGTACTAAACCTCTACACCCAGTCCCTGTCTGAAATTGTTCATTTCTTCTGTACAATGCTTGAGGATGTGAAAAAGAAATGGAAAAAATTTACCATAGATCAGGCAGAAAAATGAGTGATAAATGATGACATGATAAATGTTGTTCTGCATTTTTCTACAATGGTCCTCTTCTCATACGGTGACAAAATGTTAGTTGGGTGTCTACAACAAATTAACATAACACTTCAATTAATGTCATGATACCTATGACATATGTAACATCTCTTAAAATCATAGGAAGTAAATATGATATATATCCTGGGTTATAGATGTCTCCCTATGACATGTGTAACATCTCTTAAAATCATAGGAAGTAATTATGATATATATCCTGGGTTATACATGTCTCCCTATGACATGTGTAACATCTCTAATAAATTGGATGTATACTCAGTTACACATATTTCTCTCTGACATATGTGACACATATTAAAATCATAGTAAATCTGATGTATAAACTGGGTTAAACATCTCTTTGCCGTGTGACATATATTAAAATCATAGTAAATAGTACACCCTGGGTTAAACTTGTCTCTTTGCCATGTGATATATATTTGAATCACAGTAAATGGAATACCCTGGGTTAAACATGTCACCTATGACACAGTTAACAACTCTAGAAATAACAGGTTGTAGATATCATGTATACCTTGGGTTACTGACATGTCTTAAAATCATAGGTCTCCCTATGATATACCTAGGATCTCTTAAAATCATAGGTCTCCCTATGATATACCTAGGATCTCTTAAAATCATAGGTCTCTCTATGATATACCTAGGATCTCTTAAAATAGGATCTCTTAAAATCATAGGTCTCCCTATGATATACCTATGATCTCTTAAAATCATAGGTCCCCCTGTGATATACCTAGGATCTCTTAAAATCATAGGTCTCCCTGTGATATACCTAGGATCTCTTAAAATCATATGTCCCCCTGTGATATACCTAGGATCTCTTAAAATCATAGGTCTCCCTATGGTATACCTAGGATCTCTTAAAATAGGATCTCTTAAAATCATAGGTCTCCCTATGATATACCTAGGATCTCTTAAAATAGGATCTCTTAAAATCATAGGTCTCCCTATAATATACCTAGCATCTCTTAAAATAGGATCTCTTAAAATCATAGGTCTCCCTGTGATATACCTAGGATCTCTTAAAATCATAGGTCTCCCTATGATATACCTAGGATCTCTTAAAAGCATAGGTCTCCCTATGATATACCTAGGATCTCTTAAAAGCATAGGTCTCCCTATGATATACCTAGGATCTCTTAAAACCATAGGTCTCCCTATGATATACCTAGGATCTCTTAAAATAGGATCTCTTAAAATCATAGGTCTCCCTATGATATACCTAGGATCTCTTAAAATCAAAGGTCCCCCTGTGATATCCCTAGGATCTCTTAAAATCATAGGTCTCCCTGTGATATACCTAGGATCTCTTAAAATCATATGTCCCCCTGTGATATACCTAGGATCTCTTAAAATCATAGGTCTCCCTATGATATACCTAGGATCTCTTAAAATCAAAGGTCCCCCTGTGATATCCCTAGGATCTCTTAAAATCATAGGTCTCCCTGTGATATACCTAGGATCTCTTAAAATCATAGGTCCCCCTGTGATATACCTAAAATCTCTTAAAATCATAGGTCCCCCTGTGATATACCTAGGATCTCTTAAAATCATAGGTCCCCCTGTGATATACCTAGGATCTCTTAAAATCAAAGGGCTGCCTATGATATAACTAGGATCTCTTAAAATCACAGGCCTCCCTATGATATACCTAGGATCTCTTAAAATCATCCATATGCAACAACACCAAAGACTTTTAAAAATGGTACTAACAGCTGCCTCGCTTGGCACTCAGCATTAAGAGGTTAGTGTTAGGACTGGTCAGCCTGGTGCCAGGATAATGTGACTGGGTGGGACATCATGCTACATGTCTGCAGCATGATGCCCCAGTGCTAAACATCAGTATAAACTGTCACGCTGCAGACATCATAGCGATATGATGGAAAAATTGTTAAAGCTACATGAAAAATCTAAATCACAAACATACACTCATCTGCAACAAGAGGTTATCATAATTCCTATGGAGATGTTACAGTAGATCAATATTTCAATGGCCCCTAATGAGATGTTACAGTAGGTCAATATTTCAATGGCCCCTAATGAGATGTTACAGTAGGTCAATATTTCAATGGCCCCTAATGAGATGTTACAGTAGGTCAAAATTTCAATGGCCCCTAATGAGATGTTACAGTAGATCAATATTTCAATGGCCCCTAATGAGATGTTACAGTAGATCAAAATTTCAATGGCCCCTAAGTGGCTGCTGTAAATGTGGCCACATTTCAGTGACCCTTAAGGGATTGTTCAAAATGGGTCCAAATTTAATTACACAAAGAGAATGTTATAAAAGGGGTCCACACTAATCTCATATTTTATACTCCATATGTATGACAATGACTAAACTTTTCTTCAACAAATGCTGGTACTACTGACCACAGAGTATACATTTAATAACCAATTATATTCATTAGAGTTGATGTAACTATATTCACTGGAGTTGATGTAATTATATTAATTGGAGTTGATGTAATTATATTCATTGTAGTTGATGCAATTATATACATTGGGGTTTATTTAATTCTATTCACTGCAGCTGATTCATTATATTAATTGGAGTTGATGTAATTATATTCATTGTAGTTGATGCAATTATATACATTGGAGTTTATTTAATTCTATTCACTGCAGCTGATTAATTATATTAACTGGAGTTGATGTAATTATATTCATTGTAGTTGATGCAATTATATTCATTGGAGTTTATTTAATTCTATTCACTGGAGCTGATTAATTATATTAATTGGAGTTGATGTAATTATATTCAATGTAGTTGATGCAATTATATTCATTGGAGTTTATTTAATTCTATTCACTGGAGCTGATTAATTATATTAATTGAAGTTGATGTAATTATATTCATTGTAGTTGATTCAGTTATATTCACTGGAGCTGATTAATTATATTAATTGGAGTTGATGTAATTATATTCATTGTAGTTGATGCAATTATATTCATTGGAGTTTATTTAATTCTATTCACTGGAGCTGATTAATTATATTAATTGGAGTTGATGTAATTATATTCATTGTAGTTGATGCAATTATATTCATTGGAGTTGATCTAATTATATTCATTGAATTTGACATAAGTACACATATATAATATAGTAATGATTTGTTCAATTACAGGTTTTTCATTTATTTCAGATTACAATGAGCATCCCTGTCATATGACCAACTCAAAAAGTTTGAGCCACCTGAAAGAATGTGGAAGTTATTTCACTTCAAAATTTCAGACAACAATTTCTGTATTCAAGATTGCATGCTATAACTCATCTGATTATGAATATTTCTTGCTGAAAATATGTAAATATTAGAAATTCCTGGACATCAATTCAAATACCTTGGCATTTTGTTCAATTAATTCCAAGCAACACGAAGTACTGGGATATAGCTGATCACATTCACAAGACCTGAACTACAATGAAAAAAATCTGAGGAAAATTTCAGTTCGAAATATAAATGCAATCTTTAAATGGATACATATATTGTGTCATCAAATGCATGCAAATCATTTTGAATTATTTATGTTGTCATTAAATGCATACAAATCATTTTGAATTATTTACCTCATCATACAGTGCATGAAGATCATTTTGAATTAACAATAATTTGGGCAGTTTTTATTGCATCTGCTTAAGTGTGCATACCTAATTAAATATTTTGCAAACTAACTTTTGAATAAAACATGTAAGATCAATGGTCAAACTTCTGAATAAAACATGTAAGATCAATGGCCAAACTTTTGAATAAAACGTAAGATCAGTGGCCAAACTTTTGAATAAAACATGTAAGATCAATGGCCAAACTTTTGAATAAAACATGTAAGATCAATGGCCAAACTTTTGAATAAAACATGTAAGATCAATGGCCAAACTTTTGAATAAAACATGTAAGATCAATGGCCAAACTTTTGAATAAAACATGTAAGATCAATGGTCAAACTTTAATGAGAGCCACATGTACAAGATAGCCACACTGGTATTAAACAGTCAACAATCTGTATATCATAGCCATCTTTACAAGATATCCACCAGTATATCACAGTCACCTATACAATACAACCACCTATATAAGGCAACCACCTTGACAAGACAGTCACCTATACAAGATAGTAGCATTTTTCAAGACCCAACCTATCATATTCAACATAAAATCAACCTCTTTGAAACACCACACGTTTATTTTTTTTGTAAAAACATATACAAAATCCACTGAAACATCCCACAAACAATGATCCTTTTGAAGCAACATAAATAAAATCCATTTAAACACGCAACAAATAATGATCATTTTGTGGAAACAAATACAAGACCCCTTTTCCAATCCATAAATTTCCTTTCTACAATTGAGTGCTGTCTCCAGTCCTTGCTACAACTGAGTGCTGTCTCCAGTCCTTCCTAGAACTTGAGTGCTGTCTCCAGTCCTTGCTACAACTGAGTGCTGTCTCCAGTCCTTGCTAAAACTGAGTGCTGTCTCTACAGTCCTTTCTTCAATTGAGTGCTAGTCTATACAGTCCTTTCTACAAATGAGTGCTGTCTCCAGTCCTTGCTACAACTCAGTGCTGTCTCCAGTCCTTCCTACAATTAAGTGCTGTCTCTCAGTCCTTCCTACAACTGTGTGCTGTCTCCAGTCCTTGCTACAACTGAGTGCTGTCTCAACAATCATTTCTACAAATGAGTGCTGGTCTCTACAGTCCCTTCTACAAATGAGTGGTAGATTCTACAGTACTTGCTACAACTGTGATCTCAACCTTATATTTTTAAATTTTGGGTTTTTTTGGCACCAATGCTTAGTAAGCGATGCTTTAATTAACCGTACACCACTTTCGTTGCACTGCTGCTTGGACAAATGTATAGCCTATCCATTTTTAGTTCTATTTTTTTTGTGTACATTTAGGAATAGTAACAGGTAATGTATTTACTGCTATTAAAATGTGTTATACATGTATTCCTATGAAGAGATAATGTAATTACTGCTATTAAAATGTGTTATACATGACTCCCTATGATACAGGTGACTGCAATTAAAACTATTTCATCTGCTCTGAGAGATTATTATAAATAGGTCCACATTTAAATAATGAGCGCAAGTGTAATATCCAGTTCTTTCCATGTAGCCAATGGGGTGAGATAGGGAGGTGTTCTTTCCCCTTTCTTACATAATAATTATATACATAGACGAGTTAAAACGATACTGGGTCAGTGTCACATGGGGTTACATCTGCCACCAAATGTGTCATTTCTTAACAATTTTAGTTTTGCTGATATGTCATTGATAAGTCTTTCCATCACAGGTTTTAGGAAATTATTAAAGCTATGTGAACAATATGCATTAGCGAATGATACCATGGCCATGCTCTTATGTATGTCAACAGTTATATGATGAGATGTTACAGATTTGTGTACTTGACCAACCATGCTTCTACGTAAATTTAGGAATTGTTCATTAAATATCAAAATTAGATTATTCAAATGTTCTTCATGCAAAATGTATTGTGCTCCTCTGTGGACAAACTTTAATGAATGTATGAAAAGAAAACTAGTTATTATAATAACACAATTATCATCTTAGTGTATCCCACAATAACAATTATCATGGTAATGTATCCCACACTTAAATTAACATGGTAATGTCACCCACAATGACAAATATCACGGTAATGTACCCCAAACTGAAAATTATTATGGTAATGTATCCCACAATGGCAAGTGTCATGTCAACGTAGACAACAATTATATCAATAATAAAAACATTTTTTTAAATACCTGAGTACATGAAAAGGTATTTTTCTGAAAATCAATATTATAAAGTGAACTTGTCAAAATATGATTCCTTACAATATAACTTTTACCACTCAGACATTCAAAGTTTACTTAGTACAAAGCCTTTACAAAATGATTAATTCACCTTACAGCAAAGTTCAACTATACTATCATGCAATGATGTTATCAAGTTAAACTAAAACATTAGTATGTTATCAAGCTAAACACTACACTAGTGTGTTATCAAGCAAAACACTACACTAGGATGTAATCAAGCAAAACACTACACTAGAATGTTATCAAACAAAACACTACATTAGGATGTTACCAAGCAAAACACTACGCTAAGATGTTATCAAGGAAAACACTAAACTAGGATGTAATCAAGGAAAACACTACACTAGTGTGTTATCAAGCAAAACACTACACTAGGATGTAATCAAGCAAAACACTACACTAGAATGTTATCAAACAAAACACTACACTAGGATGTTACCAAGCAAAACACTACGCTAAGATGTTATGGAAAACACTAAACTAGGATGTAATCAAGGAAAACACTATACTAGGTTTGTTATCAAGCAAAACACTACACTATGATGTTATCAAACAAAACACTACACTAGGATGTTATCAAGCAAAACACTACACTAGAATGTTATCAAACAAAACACTAAACTAGGATGTTATCAAGCAAAACACTATGCTAGGATGTTATCAAGGAAAACACTAAACTAGGATGTAATCAAGGAAAACACTATACTAGGTTGTTATCAAGCAAAACACTACACTATGATGTTATCAAGCAAAACACTACACTAGGATGTAATCAAGCAAAACACTACACTAGAATGTTATCAAACAAAACACTACACTAGGATGTTATCAAGCAAAACACTACACTAGAATGTTATCAAACAAAACACTACACTAGGATGTTATCAAGCAAAACACTACGCTAAGATGTTATCAAGGAAAACACTAAACTAGAATGTAATCAAGGAAAACACTACACTAGGATGTTATCCAGCAAAACACAACACATAGGGTGATATCAAGCTAAACACTACACTAGTATGTTATCAAGCAAAACACTACACTAGTATGTTATCAAGCTAAACACTATGCTAGTATATTATCAAACAAAACACTACACTAGGATGTTATCAAGCAAAACAATACACAAGGATGTTATCAAGCAAAACACTACAATAGAATGTTGTCAAACAAAACACTACACTAGGATGTTATCCAGCAAAACACAACACATAGGGTGATATCAAGCTAAACACTACACTAGTATGTTATCAAGCAAAACACTACACTAGTATGTTATCAAGCTAAACACTATGCTAGTATATTATCAAGCAAAACACTACACTAGTATGTTATCAAGCAAAACACTACACTAGGATGTTATCAAGCAAAACACTACACTAGGGAACAAGTTAAACTATTTACAAAATCAAACACATTGTTTTCTTGTTTTGAGTGATTCCTGAAAAATTTTCAGAAATCTGACATTACAGATAACACTAAAACACCTTCTATGCACAATACTGTCTTTGTACTAGTGGATCGCAAATTCTGCTTGTCATTCACAAGTGGTTCTAAACAAAATGAGAAACAAAGACCTTTTTGCAGGCATGTAAATATTTTATACATTCAACAAGCGGACAATTGACAAATCAGACTTTTCTAGTACAGATAAAACTTTGTGACCCTTAGAAAAGAACTGATAATCTAACAAAAGTATTGAAAACACAATAATATTTTCCAATAAAAAGAAATATAAAAAAATCATGCATAAACATATACTGCTTGACTGCTGAAACATCTACTGCTTGACCATGCATTAACATCTACTGCTTAACAATGCATAAAATTTATCAATCAATTGACTATGTTCAAACATCTACTGCCTGACTGTGCTGAAACATCTACTGCCTGACTATGCTGAAACATCTACTGCTTGAGTATGCATTAACATCTACTGCTTGTCTATGCATAAACAAGTATTGCTTGACTATGCATAAACATCTATGTTTTGACTATGAAGAAACATCTACTTTCTTACATGCAGAAATATCTATTGCTCAATTTTACATGTAAAATATGTAAAGCCAAAAGTCAAAACAATACATGGTGCAAAATGATGGACAAGAAAAATGTCTTTTGGTCTACATATGAAAAACACAGAATGTCTTGTAGGAAGAGATCATGACTTCAAAGTATTAAGCATGGCTATGAAAATACAGGATGCTGTGTTTCATTGTTTTATCCATTCTTGTGGAGAAGATAAACCAAATCTCCAGCTTCATCAGCTGAGTAAATCTGCTTTGCATACTGTTAATTAATTAATAAAACATTTCTGGACCCATACATAATATATTCAAGTTATTGACAAGATACTGTGAAATACAAGACCCCAAGAACAATTGGTATAAAATGAAAGAAAACTCACTGCTGAAATTGCATGTAATATGATGAACTGTCAAATTTAAGGTCACATGCTAAGTAAATATTTTTTATAAAAATGGGATAATTATCTCTGCACAAATTATAATTCAATGAACAACACAAAAAATTGCAAGACTAGTTATGGTCCTTAAAAGAAGTGTAATATATGATATGCAATAATTTAAAAACCCACCTTATATACCAACCTACTTTACATCAGTCAGTGAAGTGTCATACCATCCTATCTTACATCTGTCATGGAAAGTAACACACCAACCCACTTAAAGATCCAAGAAAGTGTCATACCAACCCACTTTACACTGGCAACTTTAATGAAAGTGTCATAACAACCCACTTTACATCAGTAACTTTAAGAAAAGTGTCATAACAACCCACCTAACATTAGTAACCTTAAGGAAAGTGTCATAACAAGCCCAATTTACAGCAGTCAAGGAAAGTGTCGTAACAAGCCCACCTTACAACAGTCAAAGAAAGTGTTATATCAACCTACTTTACAACAATTACTTCAACTAAATCATTACAAATAACAATACAACACCATCAACTTATTGTGCACTGCATAGTTTTCGATTATTGTGGAAAAATTAACAAGGTAACACTGAATGGGGTTTTAGATCACTGTGTCAAAAGACCCAACACAGCACTATAAAATTTACTGCAGTTTTTGATCACTTTATCAAAAGCAGAATAATTTTGAGGGAAAACGTTTCTTTTGATGACCTTTATGTTTTTGAGGTTTTCAAATGTTTTTGGTTATCAAAAGAAATTTAAGACTGACATATAACCAATAAACTACAATGAATTACTCTTCTTAATTACATCGCTATTCAGACTGGATTAGTTCCAGTTACAATGCAACACTGGTATTCAAGCTGGATTAGTTCCAATTACAATGTAACATTGGTATTCAACTGGATTAGTTCCAATTACAATGCAACATTGGTATTCAACTGGATTAGTTCCAATTACAATGCAACATTGGTTTTCAACTGGATTAGTTCCTATAACAATACTATATTTGCATTCAATTACATAGTTGCATCTGCTTTACATGAAAAACATATTGCCATTTTATTACATAATAATACAGGAATCAATGTTATTTCTAACATAAAATCACAGGATATATTTGCAATGAAATAAAAATGACACCTGAAACATTTAAATTACATACCGTCTTATCAATCAGCAATTAGTGTACCACCATCAAACATTAGCAGACTTATCTCAATCACAGAAAACTGAATTCTAATTAGTGTACCACCATCAAACATTAGCAGACTTATCTCAATCTCAGAAAACTGAATTCTAATTAGTGTACCACCATCAAACATTAGCAGACTTATCTCAATCACAGAAAACTGAATTCTAATTAGTGTACCACCATCAAACATTAGCAGACTTATCTCAATCACAGAAAACTGAATTCTAATTAGTGTACCACCATCAAACATTAGCAGACTTATCTCAATCACAGAAAACTGAATTCTAATTAGTGTACCACCATCAAACATTAGCAGACTTATCTCAATCACAGAAAACTGAATTCTATGCAAAACCTGCATTAGTAATTAATATCTCTGAATAAAATCACTTGTTCTATCATTCTCAAGAATAAAACCAAAATAATTGAAAGAAAACAATAACAGATCATGTTAACTGCATGGGTCTTCCTCTGAATCTGAAAAAGGATCTGCATCCAACAAAACAAATTCTGTGTCATCCAAGCTGCTTGTATCACTATCAAACTTCCCTTCCAATTTTCCTCTTCCCTCCAATTGTTCAATTTCTTCAAAAATATCAGAAAGAAGCATCTCACTTGTTTCCACTTTTGCACTGTCATTTATGTCTGTGTTTGCAAAGGATTGCAGAGTTATCTGTCCTTGACCTTTGGAAGACTCTGAATTTAACTCCCCTGAATTTAACTCCCCTGAATCATGACTGGAATGCTCAACAGGCTGTCTATCTTGGTTTCTTACAGCCTCCGAATTTTCATACACGACAAAGAAACTTTCTTCCACAGCTGGTGGAAAATCATCATTAATAAAGTTTGGATCTCTGGAACTAACAATTTTGTCTGAATATGTTTGTTTGTCTCTTTGTTCAACAACAGTATCAAGTAAATAATCCCTACACAACTCTAAGTCTAATCCTTTGCTCTGGTTGGGTCTCTCTGGAGGCGTTGATGGACCTGACACTGAATCTTCTTTCTCCCCATCTGCATGCTCAAATGATATAACACCAATATCTGCATCTTCAAAGGATGTGATAACATCAATACCTGCATGTTCAGAGGGTGTGATAACATCAATACCTGCATGTTCAGTGGATGAGATAACAACAATGTCTGCATTTTCACAGGGCGTGATAACATCAATATCTGCATTTTCAAAGGGTGTGATAACATCAATACCTGTATGTTCAGAGGGTGTGATAACATCAGTATCTGCATTTTCAAAGGGTGCGATAAGATCAATATCTGCATGTTCAGAGGGTGTGATAACATCAATCTCTGCATTTTCAAAGGGTGTGATAACATCAATGTCTGCATTTTCTGAGGGTGTGATAACATCAATACTTGCATGTTCAGAGGATGTGATAACATCAACATCTGCATGTTCCATGAAAGTGATAACATCAATATCTGCAAGTTCCATGGAAGTGATAACATCGAAATCTGCATGTTCCATGGGTGCAATAGCCCCAATATCTGCAAAAAGAAAATTTCTTTAATGCTGACATTAAATGAGTTCACAAAACACAAATATTACAACAGTGCATGAAACATGACCTAATGCAAAAGTTAACCAAGATCTGATGCACAAACGGCTTGACAGATGGGTGGAAAATTGGATGGACAGATGGATTGACAAATGGGTGGACAGATGAACAGATGGATAGATAGATGGGTGGGGAGACTGACAGATTGGCTGGCAGATATATGGACAGATGCGTGGACAGATTGACTGACAGTTGGGTAGACTGATGGGTGGGGAGATGGACAGATGTGATAACAGATGGAAGGACAGATGGTGAGACAGATGGGTGGACAAATTGATTAACAGATGGGTAGACAGATGGGGGAGAGATGGGTGGAGAGATGGACAGATAGAATAACAGATGGAAGGACAGATGGTGAGAGATGGGTAGACAGACGAGTAGGGAGATGGATGGACAGATGGGTGGGAGATGAACAGATGGGAAGACAGATGGATAGACAGATGGTGAAACAGTTGGAAAGATGGATGGACAGATGGATAGACAGATGGGTGGGGAGATGGATGGACAGATGGGTGGACAGATGGTGAGATAAGAATAAAACTATATGCTCCCACCGATGTTGCTAAAGAAGATTTTCAAATTAATTGTAAATCAAAATTATTTCAGTGGTTGGGATGCTAAAATCATTGAAAAAAAAATATGTGGCAAAAGCAAAACTAAAAAGAAGGAACAAGTGTCTTATCTAAATATACGAAATTCCATTTTAAAAAAATTTTTAAACATGTACAACCAATGTGTCCTCGGCCTGGCATCATGAATGCCTGAATCTACCTTCATTTATTCATTTATCTAGCCATTCAAGCATTATGAATGCCTGAATCTACCTTCATTTATTCATTTATCATGCCATTCAAGCATCATGAATGCACGAATCTATCATCACTTATTCATTCACATCCTGTGATACTACAGTAAGTGGTCACTGGTAAATGTCACATGTGAGTTCTCTTACAACTTGACTGCATACTTGGCTAAGCAGCAAAATTATCAGCCAATCAAAATGCAAACCGGCTAAGCAGCCAAATTATTCGCCAATCAAACCACTAACTGGCAAAGCAGCCACATTATCAGCCAATCAGAACACAAACATAAACAAATCTAACATGATTATTAGCAGTTCTTAAAATGATGATGTTGTACTTTTATTCAACTGCTACCCAAGGGTAGATCACTCTTTGATTTCAATCCACTGAGTCAATGCAATGAAATTAATAAAATACACTTTATCAACATAAGTGTCCTTTTAATTTATCAACTGATTAAATGACAGTACTTTGTTTTTAAATATTTTATTGATTACAAAAACATCCACTTGAATATGCAGTATTGTGTTTACAGCAAAACAATCCAGTCTTTGTTGGCATTTAAAACAACAAATGTGTGTTATGATCACTTTGGTAGACATCAAATATGATGATTTCTTCTATGTGGATCACATGAGTTTACTAAATTATTTTCACAAGAAAGGTCACAAGGAAGATTCAGAGAAGAAAAAGTCATGTGAAAGTGAATGATAAAATGTAAGGCTGCCACTGAGTCTGTGGTAACTACTTCTCCAAAGAGACATAATCAAAATGTCCAATATAACACAACTATGCAAAAAAGAAATTTTCAGCCACATTCGATTGACAACTATCCATGCCTTGAACTGACTGACTCTAAAGGAATCATGTACTGCAGTTACTCAAAACAATATCCCAAAACTGGCACATGCTGGAAATTCAGCCAGTGTGTCTGTCAATGGAACCGACAAGTTCTGGATTTAATCAACAAAATCTCAATGACAGTGCAGTACAGTACATGCATGACACTAGCCTACATGTGATCCATGACACTAGCCAGCATGTGATGCATGACACTAGCCAGCATGTGTAGAAAATCTGTGTACTCCATGAGAAAAACAGCCTTAGACTTGGTGCTAGTTGCAGGAACTGATTTAAGGGCAAGGGACTTTGTTCTGTCAATTGATTGAGCCTTGAGAAATTTGGCAAGGTCTGAATTCCAATAAAAAAAATTTCCATTCTTAGTGATGGAGGTACTGATGCTACCCTACAGGAAAAAGAAACAGTGTATATAAGTTAACATGACAATGACAAAAACTAAAAAGAATTAGGCCCTTTGAAAAATTAAATGTTTTAATTAAATTTTCCAATATTTATTAAATTACATTTTCTAATATTTTTTTAAATTACATTTTCTAATATTTATTAAATTACAAACATTTTGTCAAACCTAGGGAAGTGATTGATACTTTGAGACCAATGAAAATGCAGGTGAGACAAGTGAATTTTCTGAAATCACTCATCTTGGACAAGAGGTTCAATAATAAAACTGATCAGCAATGCAGTGCCAAAAAATATCACAGATTATGGTGCTGATGTCAAGAAACTCTATACATTTATCATCTCATTTGTGATGCTGTTACTGCAACACCTGTAAAACATAACTGAACTAACCTTGTGATGATTATCTCTGACCTTTCAACAATTCATGTATGAAAACAAACATTTAACCATTCATACAGTTCTAAGCAAATTATTCCCACCACTACCACAAAACTTTTCAAAACAAATCTGCCTGTGATGTTGACCTCTGATACCTGGATCCAATATCCTCAAGGTTGCACCATGCACACAGGTGGATCTAAATACAAGTCTTTCAACAGCTACATGATATAAGCTTTTCAAGAAAAACTGCATTAACAAGTTGTCACAATAACCATTTAAATTAAATATCCTAAAATATGGATTTTTTCTGGAGGTACATTATCATCAGCTTATGAAGTTGAGGTCACATAAAAAAAAATACTTCAATGGATGGAAATCAATACTGTCCCTTGTAATAATGTGAGAATGGTCATGGATTCCACTGGGTTGTGAGTATGGTCTTGGATTCTGTCTATAATCATGGTTTCCACTGGGTCTTTCACAATGTGAATATGGCCTTGGATTCCATTAGGTCTTTTTACAATGTGACTATCATCATGGTTTCCAATGGGTCTTGCACACTGTATGATCTTGGATTCCATTTGGTCTTTTCACAATGAGTATGGACATGGATTCCACAGTCTTTTCACAATGAGTATGGACATGGATTCCATTTGGTCTTTTCACAATGAGTATGGACATGGATTCCATTTGGTCTTTTCACAATGAGTATGGACATGGATTCCATTTGGTCTTTTCACAATGAGTATGGACATGGATTCCACAGTCTTTTCACAATGTGACTATGATCATGGATTCCATTTGCTCTTTTTACAATGCAAGTATGGTCATGGATTTCATTGAATCTTTTCACAACGTGAATATGGTCATGGATTCCACTGGGTCTTTTCATGGCATGATTATGGTCATAGATTCCATTGGGTCTTTCACAGTATGAGTATTGTGATGGATTCCATTGGGTCTTTTAACAGTGAGAATATGGGCATGGATTTCATTGGTTTTTTTTACAATGTATGGTCATGGATTCCTTTGGGTCATTTTACAATGCGAGTATGATCATATATTCCAATGGGTCTTTTGCAATGTGTGTTTGGTCATGGATTCTATTTTGTTTTTTTACAAATAAGTATGGTCATGGATTCCACTGGATCTTTTCACAATGTATGTTCATGGTTTCCATTCAGTCTTTTATGATGTGAGTATGGTCATGGATTCTTTCTACAATGTGAGTATGGTCACAGATTCCATTGGATCTTTTTACAATATCAGTATGACATGGATTCCATTGGCTTTTTTTTACAATGTGAGTATGGTCATGGATTCCATTGGGTCTCTGTACAATATGACTATGGGCATTGTTTTCCTCTGGGTCCTTTTACAATGCCTTTATGTTCATGGATTCCAATTGGTCTTTTCACAATGTGAATATCGTCATGGATTCCACTGGATCTTTTCACAATGTGAGTATGTTCATGGATTCCACTGGATCTTTTCACAATATTTGTATGTTCATGGATTCCAATTGGTCTTTTTACAATTTGAGTATGGTCATGGATTCCATTGGGTCTTTTCACAATGTGGATATGGTCATGAATTCCATTGGGTCTTTTCACAATGTGAGTATGTTCATGGATTCCAATGGGTCTTTTCACAATATGAGTATGTTCATGGATTCCAATGGGTCTTTTCACAATTTGAGTATGGTCATAGTTTCTTTTGAGTCTTTTCACAATGCAGGCATGGTCATGAATTCCATTGGGTCTTTTCACAAAATATGTTCATGGATTCCACTGGGTCTTTTCACTATATGAGTATCTTCATGGATTTCAATGGGTCTTTTCACAATCTGAGTATAGTCATAGTTTCTATTGAGTCTTTTCACAATGTGAGCATGGTCATGAATTCCATTGGGTCTTTTCACATTGTGAGTATCATCATGTATTCCACAGGGTCTTTTTAACAATGTGAATATGGTCTTGAATTCCACTTGGTCTTTAAGCAATTTGAGCAAGGACATGGATTCCACTGGGTCTTTTCACAATGTCAATATGGACATTGATTCCACTGGGTCTTTTCACAATGTCAATATAGACATGGATTCAACTGGGTCTTTTTACATTGTGAGTATGGTCATGGATTCTTTCTACAATGTGAGTATGGTCACAGATTCCATTGGATCTTTTTACAATATCAGTATGACATGGATTCCATTGGCTTTTTTTTACAATGTGAGTATGGTCATGGATTCCATTGGGTCTCTGTACAATATGACTATGGGCATTGTTTTCCTCTGGGTCCTTTTACAATGCCTTTATGTTCATGGATTCCAATTGGTCTTTTCACAATGTGAATATCGTCATGGATTCCACTGGATCTTTTCACAATGTGAGTATGTTCATGGATTCCACTGGATCTTTTCACAATATTTGTATGTTCATGGATTCCAATTGGTCTTTTTACAATTTGAGTATGGTCATGGATTCCATTGGGTCTTTTCACAATGTGGATATGGTCATGAATTCCATTGGGTCTTTTCACAATGTGAGTATGTTCATGGATTCCAATGGGTCTTTTCACAATATGAGTATGTTCATGGATTCCAATGGGTCTTTTCACAATTTGAGTATGGTCATAGTTTCTTTTGAGTCTTTTCACAATGCAGGCATGGTCATGAATTCCATTGGGTCTTTTCACAAAATATGTTCATGGATTCCACTGGGTCTTTTCACTATATGAGTATCTTCATGGATTTCAATGGGTCTTTTCACAATCTGAGTATAGTCATAGTTTCTATTGAGTCTTTTCACAATGTGAGCATGGTCATGAATTCCATTGGGTCTTTTCACATTGTGAGTATCATCATGTATTCCACAGGGTCTTTTTAACAATGTGAATATGGTCTTGAATTCCACTTGGTCTTTAAGCAATTTGAGCAAGGACATGGATTCCACTGGGTCTTTTCACAATGTCAATATGGACATTGATTCCACTGGGTCTTTTCACAATGTCAATATAGACATGGATTCAACTGGGTCTTTTTACATTGTGAGTATGGTCATGGATTCCACTAGGTCTTTTTACATTGTGAGTATGGTCATGGATTCCACTGGGTCTTTGCACAATATGAGTATGGTCAAATTTTGATAAATAATTAACTTCACTTATAAATATGTTCTTGGTTATAAGTACCAATTATAATATGATTTCACTTTGTTAAATATACAATGTTATATATTTTAATACACAACCCAGATGGACATAAAGATCCCTCACTTAAGCAAGCATCACTTTTTATGGCTTTCAGTCGTTATAACATATGTTATAATGATGGAACAATGCAATTGATAAGAGGTGAAATAACAATGTATAAGAAATAAACTCCCAACATTTCACACCCATACTAAATAGTTGCAACACAAGAATTTTTTATTTCAGGCTACATAGTCCAGCCATCTAAATTAAAATACAGGTATAAAGTATAAGTATTAAAATACAGATACAAAGTATAAGTATTAAAATACAGATATAAAGTATAAGTATTTTAAACATAAAAGATCAAAGATATCTTTTGTGCAAATATACAAATAACCAGAAATTTTATATTTTTCCCTGGCAAGTTAAAGGAAATTTCTGAAAGAGGTAGACAATTTAAATTCTAAGCCAGTGATCAAAAGCGAAAAAAATTCAAAATTTTAAAAGACTTAACTACTTACCTTTACTAAAAGCAGGTCCGAAGGAAATATATTCTGTATATTGTCCATTTTCCTCAGATACATGAGACCCAGTAAGGATTTTTATACTTTGCTGTGATGTAAGGGGCTCAGTAAACAATATCATACTTTGCTGTGATGTAAGGGACCCTGTAAGAGGTATCATACTTTGTGTATCTTCTCTGTATCTGTTGTGACTGGTGTTGGTTGAAGCTGATGTTACAGGTGGTAAGGAACATTCCAGTGAGCTGAGACTCTGTCTGCAACCACATATAGAAATAATAGGTTCTCAGTACACTGAAACCAAGTATCTTAAAAAAGTAAGGACGTGAAATATTTATATTACGGACAGAGGATTTAGTGATTTTCCTTCCTGAATATTCCTTTCTATCCTTCTATGCATATTAAACTTTTCATGAGGCTTATTGTCCCTTTCAGTCTGAACATGTATCATTTGTTGTAGGCCATATTTAGACAATTCTATAAGCAACAGCCTGGTCATGCAGACATTCTGCATGAAAAAGTATGTATAGTTTAAGCATCTGATGTACTCCTGTAAAGTTAGTCTGGTTTCATGATACATTCCATTGATTCTAATATGACAGCTGGATTCAAATCAAACATACTTCCAAAATTGTTGCTATTATTCCACAAGTCTGTATTTTAACGTTACTTCCAAAAGACTGTGGTCAAATCATGAGAGCTGGCTTGTCTGTCACTAAAACAAAATTTTCTTAAACCAAAATCCTCATGAACTGAAATGTTTTTCTGTAATCTATTATTACCTTCTTTAATTTTAATAAAACTTATTCAATAAAGTGAAACACCTACGGTCTGAGAACCAAAACAAACTTTCAGTCCCCAATATCATTTTTACACCGAAATGAACTCCATAAAACCAGCAATTACTCAAAACATTGAAATGTAGCTGCCAGATATCAGTTCTGTAGTTGGCCAGTGGTCCACAGATATCAGTTCTGCAATTGGCCAGTGGTCCATAGATATTCTAGGACCATAGGTAAAGTTGACCAAAGCATAGCAAACATTGTGGATCAAATTGCAGTCTATGTAAACAATCTGTAATCTTGACATCTAGTTGATGTGACAGCTTTGAAAGTTAACCATATTATAATGCCAGGGGAGATTATTTCCTGATCGTCCCACTATACACAAATTTATAGACCTAAACAATACTCAAACAGCTAGCTTTAGAACTTAACAATAATGAAACTATCAACAGAAACAAGATTACATTAAATAACTTTATAGAAAGCTCTAAATCAACTAGAACATGCAATTAAAACTAATCGGAGATAACTCTAAAGAAAGCTCTACTCAATATGCAAATATAATTATAACCAATGGGAGATAACTCTAAAGGGTGCTCTACAATTTCATATTTTGCATAGGGTTAGAATTTTAAAGAAAAAGAATTCCCCTGGGTTTCCTCACTAGTTATCCTGGCTATTTAAAAAAGACCTTGTATATCATTAGGTATTGTTAAAAGAACCTTTAATTCCCATTATTTTGGTGCATGATTGATGGGTGTAATATGGGTTATAGATTATACAGCTTGGCCTTACTCCAGATGTGCACCTTTCAAAAAAGTGCTAGCTCCACTTGGTCATTTTCACTTCCTGAACTTCAGAGGTAAATTGTAAAAAAAAAAAGAGCCGATAACTTTTTTTACATTTTATATATTTGGTAATTCATTCATTGCACTTTCAGAAGCTGATATTGTCTAGTCTGGCAAAATTCATTTTCCCTATTTTAATAGCTGCTAAGGATGGTGTACTTTAGACAAATTCAGGCTGATTTTTGGAGCACAAGGGAGCAGTCATTTTAGTTAGCAGTGTGCTAAGATCATTTACAATTTCCAAAAGTACAATATCCAAAGAAATGTCAGTCACATTACATCAAAGTAGTATAAAGGCATGCCAACATTCTCTCCACTGTGCATGTTTTAAATGCAAACAACTTCACCTTACATATGTCACTCTCTCAAAAGTACATAATAACTGGTGAGCGCCCCCTTAAAGAGCACATAGGTATTATTATTGTACGAGTTAATTTTGATTGTATGGCTGAAATATTTAAGTCGCAAGCATCAAAACAGTCCTTTTGAATAATTCTCCTGTATTTCCCCTCTAAGAACAGTATTTATAAGTGTCAGAGTCTCAAACAGGTACAGCCCCGCCCCCTTATGATAAAAAGTGAGCTATTTTAAAAATGCTCATTGCATTTTGTCAACATAGCAACCAGTGTTATTCTGATAGACAGGAACATGAAACTAGCCATAATTATTCCTGAGATGTCAACAATAAATTTTACAGTTTGAAAAGGGATGGAACAGGTGAGGTTCATAAAGGTCAAAGGTCAGAGGGTACAATATTAGCTTATTGTTTAATATGGAAGAAAGTAAAGTTGCTTTGTCATCATTTATTGTTTAATTTCATTGCAACTAAATGAAAAGAAACATTTTCACTATCTATTTCTTTTACTTAATGCAACAGTTTTAAATTTAAGTTAAGTTTATTCCTATAGTCTAAGACTTCTAATTTACCCATAATTATCGTCACTACTCACACAAATATGCCCCTATGCAAATGGGGGTGCTCACCAGTTATTATGTACTTTTGAGAGAGTGACATATGTAAGGTGAAGTTGTTTGCATTTAAAACATGCACAGCGGAGAGATTGTTGGCATACTTTTACGCTACTTTGATGTAATGTGGCTGACCTTTCTTTGGATATTGTTCTTTTGGAAATTGTAAATGATTTTAGCACACTGCTAACTAAAATGACTGCTCCCTTGTGCTCCAAAAATCAGCCTGAATTTGTCTAAAGTACACTATCCTTAGCAGCTATTAAAATAGGGAAAATGAATATTACCAGACTAGACAATACCAGCTTCTGAAAGTGCAATGAATGAGTTACCAAATATATAAATTGTAAAAAAAGTTATCAGCTCTCTTTTTTACAATGTACCTCTGAAGTTCGGGAAGTGAAAATGATCAAGTGGAGCTAGCACTTTTTTTGAAAGGTGCACATCTGGAGTAAGGCCAAGCTGTATACTCTATAACCCATATTACACCCATCAATCATACACCAAAATAATGGGAATTAAAGGTTCTTTGAACAATACCTAAGACATACAAGGTCTTTTTTAAATAGCCAGTATAACTATAGAAAAAACCCGGGGGAATTCTTTATCTTTAAAATTCTAACCCTATGCAAAATACAAAACTGTAGAGCGCCACCTTAAAACAAATATAAAAATTCAAGCAATTATTTTTCTTATTTTCATATTATTATGTATGATGTTCTGAATAAAATGGTACCTTAACATTGATTTTGTGTATGAAAATAACCTAATTATGCTTATTTTGCTCTTGCTTACATAATTTGCCATGAGGCATATTTGTGTGAGTAGTGACCTTAATTATGGGGAAATTAGAAGTCTTAGACTATAGGAATAAAGTCAACTTAAATTTAAAACTGTTGCATTAAGTAAAAGAAATATATAGTGAAAATGTTTCTTTTCATTTATTTGCAATGAAATTTTTAAAAAAATGATGACAAAGCAAATTTACTTTTGCCATATTAAACAATAAGCTAATATTGTACCCTCTGACCTTTGACCTTTATGAACCTCACCTGTTCCATCCCTTTTCAAACTGTAAAATTTATTGTTGACATCTCAGGAATAATTATGGCTAGTTTCATGTTCCTGTCTTTCAAAATAACACTGGCTGCTATGTTGACAAAATGCAATGAGCATTTTTAAAATAGCTCACTTTTTATCATAAGGGGGCGGGGCTGTACCTGTTTGAGACTCTGACACAATAAATACTGTTCTGAGGGGGGAAAATACAGGAGAATTATTCTAAAGGACTGTTTTGATGCTTGCGACTTAAATATTTCAGCCATACAATCAAAATTAACTCATACAATAAATAATACCTATGTGCTCTTTAAGGGGGCGCTCACCAGTTATTATGTACTTTTGAGAGAGTGACATATGTAAGGTGAAGTTGTTTGCATTTAAAACATGCACAGTGGAGAGAATGTTGGCATACTTCTATGCTACTTTGATGTAATATGGCTGACATTTCTTTGGATATTGTACTTTTGGAAATTGTAAATGATCTTAGCACACTGCTAACTAAAATGACTGCTCCCTTGTGCTCCAAAAATCAGCAGAATTTGTCTAAAGTACACTATCCTTAGCAGCTATTAAAATAGGGAAAATGAATTTTACCAGACTAGACAATACCAGCTTCTGAAAGTACAATGAATGAGTTGCCAAATATATAAAATGTAAAAAAAAGTTATCGCTTCATTTTTTTACAATTTACCTCTGAAGTTCAGGAAGCGAAAATGACCAAGTGGAGCTAGCACTTTTTTGAAAGGTGCACATCTGGAGTAAGGCCAAGCTGTATAATCTATAACCCATATTACACCCATCAATCATACACCAAAATAATGGGAATTAACGGTTCTTTGAACAATACCTATGATATACAAGGTCTTTTTTAAATAGCCAGTATAACTAGAGAGAAAACCCAGGGTTATTCTTTATCTTTAAAATTCTAACCCTATGCAAAATATGAAACTGTAGAGCACCACCAATGCACTTATAACCAATGGGAGATAACTCTAAAGAAAGCTCTACCCAATATGCACATGTAAATATAACAGATGGGAAATAACTCTAAAGAAAGCTCTACTCAATATGCACATGAAATTATACATAATGGGTGATAACTGACCATACCTCATTTAAGGTGAAATTAAAGCATGTCAGTAAACCAAAACTTGTACATGATCCTATGTGATTTCAGTCTTGAAAGGTGTCAGTGACAACAAAATTATTTGAAACTTTCAAACCAACATGTTTTTCTCCATCTGATGGAAAAACAACTTAGTCATTCCATTTTATTACTGTAGTTTCTTAACCTGCTAAATATGATTACACATGTAATCAACTTTCCTCACAATTTAGATACAGAACCATTATCACCCATTTGGGTTAGGTAGGGTTTCAAGTCTAACATTCTCCAGATTCTTCATGAAGATTGCCATTTCCTACCGAAGTTTGATGCTAGGGTTATTACCAAAGATTTTGGTCCAGGCAGGAAATTGGATGTGATGTTCCCTAAATCTTCCATGGAGATCAACATTTTCTGATTGATTAGGTGGCAGGGATACATCAAGACACTGGAGCTAGTATTCTGACTTGATAATCTACGTATTGTTCATGGAGATCAACTTTTCCTTTTGGAGTTTGGTGGCAGGTTTAATATAAGGTAGTGTAATGACTCTGACCTAATACTCTCCAGCAAGGCTATTATCAGAGAATAAGGTATTGTGGGAACAAAGACCTCATACTCTCTGGTAGGGCTATTACCAGACAATTAGATATTGTATGGACTCTGATCTCATAATCTCTGGCAGGCTACTGTCAGATAATTAGGAATAATAGGGACTGTGATCTCATACTCTCTGGTAGGAATATTATGAGACAATTAGGTACTGTAGGGACTGTGGTTTCGTACTCTCTAGATCCTTCATGAATAAATTTTTCCTGATGGAGTTTGCTTGTAGGGCTAATATCAGACATTTGAATTAGGTTGTTTCTTGAAGAGATACAAGGACTCATTAGCCTTAAAATATGATCACTATCCAACTGCATCATTATTGTTGTGTCACAAGAGACTAAAGTCTGATGCTACTGAGGGATATGTTTGCCCTGGCACAGTTGAGTGTCAGGGCTAGTACAAGACATTTCAGTCAGATATGTTGCTTTAACATGTGAGATGCTAACTGATCACTATCCAACTGCCTGTTCTGATATCATTGAAATCCTCTACGGAGGTAAATTTGCCCTGAACCCAGTCTGACTGCAGGGCAAGTAACAAACATGTGGGTGGAGTGTCCAGCTACTATCCTCCATGGGGAGGCCCTTGCCCAGTTTGAATGTTGGTCAAGTGTCCAGTAGATAAGAAACAAGAAATCAATAATCTTTACTTACTGATCACAGTCCATCAGCTTGACCATTGCTGGGGACAAAGACAGTGACCCTATACTACCAAGATCTTCCATGGGGATAACGTTTTCCTGGTCCAGTTTGCTGGGAGGGGTGGGATAATCTGGTAAATAGGTCAAACTCTCCTGTAGGTGTGCATACTTCAATTTCATGCTGGACCTGTTAAAGGACAAATAATACCAACATCTAAAAAGGTGTTTTCATTCTAAGAAGGTCTATCCTGTCTGGAATAAGAAGATGTCTTCATAGCTTTCTTTCCCTCATCATCTTACCAGTCTTGTAATGAAACAAACCCTTGCCTTAACCAAGTTCTAATGATTAACTCCTTAAGCAGTGAGTTAGAAGTGATTAACTACTTATGCAGTGGTTTGAGTGGCTAACTCCATTAATAGTGGTTAACTTCACAAGCAATGGTGAGAAGCAATTAACTTGTTAAACATGGTAGAAGTGCACATTAACAAAATAGTTCTAATCCTGTAATTTCATAATGATTGTAGTCTGATGATATTTATTACAATTACAATTAATATTTAAAGTCATGTGCTCTCTCTCATTACAGGTCCTAAACTTATACATCTCTCTTCAAATTGGGGTGTTTTCTATGCCTTGTATTCAATACATCCCTTTGATATATTTCTGTAGCCCTGAGGAATGCAGCTTTTACAGTAGTAGTAGTAGCAGTAGCAGCAGCAGCAGTAGTAGTAGTAGTAGAAGTAGTCATAGTGTGTGTGTGATTTTGAATTTTAACTTAGCTTTAACAATTTTTCAGTCATATCACTACAATGCCTGCAGTGTGGCAGTTCAGAGTGACGTGTAGCACTGGGGCATCATGCCACAGACATGTAGCATGATGTCCCACTCAGACACATTATCCTGACAACAGGCTGACCAGTCCTAACACTAACCTCTTAATGCTGAGCGCCTAGCGAGGCAGCTGTGAGTACTATTTTTATAAGTCTTTGGTATGACTCAGCCGGGGTTCAAACCCACGACCTCCTGTATGTGAGGCGGATGCTCTAACCAATAGGCCACCAGAGCAGTGCAGTAGTAGTAATAGTAGCAGTAGTAGTAGTATTAGTAGCACCACTAGTAGTAGTAGCAGCAGCAGTAGTAGTAGTAGTATCAGCAGTAGCAGTAGTAGTAGCAACAGTAGTAGTAGTAGCAACAGAAGTAGTAGTAGTAGCAGCAGTAGTAGTAGTATTATTACAGTTGTTCTTGAAGTTCAATGATGACACCCTCCAACTCTCTGCGATCTTTCTGATTCTCCTTTTCCAACTGTCTAATGGTACACACCATATCGTGGTTCTGTTGTTGAACAGCGTCAAGTTGGTTCTCTCGCAGGCGCAGCAACTCTTCCAAGTAACCCTGTAACAATGAATTTTATAACATAATTCCAAGTAACCCTGTAACAATGAATTTTGTGATTATTAAATTCCAGGTAACCCTATAACAAAGAATTTTATGATAAAGTAATTCCACTAACCCTTTAACAATGAATTTTGAGATCATTAAATTCCAAGTAACGCTGTAATAATGAATGAATTTTTTCATTACTGAATTCCAAACAACCCTGTAAAAATGAATTTTGTGATTACTTAATTCCAATTAAACTTGTAATAATGAATTTTGAAATTACTAAATTCAATGTAAACCTCTAACATGAATTCTGAAATTAATTCCAAGTAACCATCTAGCAATAAATTTTGAGATTACTAAATTCCATGTAACCCTCTAACAATAAATGAATTTCTTGATTACTAAATTCCAAGTAACAATGCAACAACAAATTTTGAGATTACTAAATTCCAAGTAACCCTGTAACAATCAATTTTGAGATTACTAAAGTTGTCCCTCACAATAAAGTCCCTTACTATACTACTGTCACATCTACGGTACAGAATCAAATTATATTGGCCAAATTTTGTCCTTTACTGCATAAATTTATTTCATGTGGTTTTAGTTCTTGCCATGGTGGAGGTGATATTATGCCAACCTCACAATGCTATTAGTCTGAATCTTACCACAGTGACTTACTCCCAAACATGGTGACTTATTCCCAAATACTGTGACTTACTCCCAAACATGGTGACTTACTCCCAAACACGGTGACTTACTCCCAAACACTGTGACTTATTCCCAAACACGGTGACTTACTCCCAAACACTGTGACTTATTCCCAAACAAGGTGACTTACTCCCAAACACTGTGACTTATTCCCAAACAAGGTGACTTACTCCCAAACAGTGACTTACTTCCAAACACGGTGACTTACTCCCAAACACTGTGACTTACTCCCAAACATGGTGACTTACTCCCAAACACTGTGACTTACTCCCAAACACAGTGACTTACTTCCAAACATGGTGACTTACTCCCAAACACCTCTAAACAAAATAATATTCACATGTTGCTGTCATCAAATCATATAAACAAATCAGTTTTTGCCTCTTAATAATCCATAGCAATGACATGGTTACTGATCATATGTATAACAATGGCATGATCATTGGTCACATTTCTATGCAAAACACTGGAATTGTGACTGATCACATTTCTATAGATAACACTGGTAAGTGATTGATCTCATTTCTATGTACAGTAGTCCCCCTCTTGAACGGTCCCCCTGACCTGTGGCCACCTGCTCCTTACGGCCAGAATCCAATGGCACTGACGAGTTTGTGTTCAAAAGTACCCCTCATGAAAGGCCACCCCGCTAACACGACCTGTGGCCAGCATATTAGTGCAAAAATATAAAATTTACCCTCACAAGTGGCCGCATTTTATTTTGTAATATGTATCCAGAACCAATTTTATTCATAGCGTGTTTTAAGTAATCCGATTTCTGTTTCCCGATGTCAGGTTTTCATTACTGAAAGCTGTGTTGACTAAAGTACATGTACCACTATGGCTAATATTATATCATTTACGCCTCACGAGAAGCCACATTTATTCCATAAAGCTGAGAAAGACTCAAATTTTAATCCATACAAAAAGGTAAGTACACGTAATCCGATTAGCCTTACTACTGTGTTATCATGAGATGTCCAGTTTAGTCACTCTGATAATTGTTAAGATTATAATTATTGAACAGTAGTAACAGCTGAGAAGTGACGGTATTGATGTACAATACACAAGTCAGCAGGAAAATGGTTTGATAGCCTTTATGGCTTCCCTTAGTAAGATGTTGAGCTTGTTCACTTTCATAATTAGTGGTTATTACTACTGACAATAATTGTCAAGATTACAAATCCTAATGGCTGCGAGGTGCTATTGTTCAGATCAAATCTGCGTACATATCAAAGCCGTTTTGGCTTCTCTCACTTAGTGTAAAGAAATGTAAACACAAATAGGGTACCAGACTGCGACTAATGAATCACGTGACAAGATCGCTGCCTTAAAAAAAAACACATGGCATCTTGTTTAAATGCAGAAAAGTTGTTTTATCAGTCTTGTAGTTGGCAACACTGATGATTACAACTGGATGTAATTGTCAAGATCATAACAGGGTCAGCATAGTCTAAAAATAGATTTTTGCAGACACACAGACACACAGAAATTAGCCTTGAACAAAACAGGGTACCAGACAAAGACCGAAAAATCACGTGACAACACATTCCTTTACGAAGAAGGCATTTCGTCCGCTCTGCAAAAGTTTCGGCTGCATAATTAAATCGCATACAGTTAGCAACATCCGAATAAATCATTACCAAACATTAACATGTCATCACGTAAATGGAGACGATTATTTTAGAACAAAGTCAGATATTCTACTTGACATTGGGTGAGGTGGGGAGGGGGAACTTGCCAAACGATTTTAGGTAGAAAAGACTCAAATAAAACAATTTTATGCTGAAAAGACTCAAATAAACAACATCGTAACCGATAAGGAGGTTATTCAGCAGCAGTCGGAAAATGGAGCAAATGGAAAGAGAATTACGTATGTACCAAGATTTAAATGATGTTTTTGAATGGTTTTGCAATATGCATGACAACAACACCTGCTCGCATATCACGCTTACGCCAAGAATAAGAACTATTAATGCATATTCAGTTGAAATAAGTGTATTATTATAATAAGAAGAACCTTTTAATAATTAAGGTTACTTTTAAACGAAGATATTAAATGCTTTGAAGAATGTAGCTTTCTTACTGCATACATTACATATACTTCTCACAAAAAATGTATTCCCCCTCTGGAAAGGCCACCCGTCTTATGAGGCCACTTTCCCGGTGGCCGTATAAGAGGGGGACTACTGTATAACACTGGTATGGTGACTGATCACATTTCTATGAATAACGCTAGTAAGTCATTGATCACATTTCTAGGAATAATTAACACTGGTTTGGTCACTGAACACATCTATCTATAACACTGGTATGGTCATTGATTATATTTCTATGTATTAATACTGGTGTGGTCATTTCATTCACCTTTCTTGAAAGAAGACAGTTGTGAAATACTGAACATATCTCAATCTAAGAGTAAATAAATCCCCACAACAACCTCATTCAAAAGTCAAGATTCTGTATAAGTATAGTAAATCATAGTAAATTCCTTTACTATGATGACTATTCAATCGTACCTGGGTGAGCCACAGTGGCTCAGCTGGCAGCACATCAGACTAATAATTTAAGGATCACATGTTGGATACCCACCTGGACCAGATGCCTCTGTGTGCCATGCACAGATTCACTTAGCTCTCTTCACCATGACTTAATACAGTGTTGCACATTTTAGAGGAACAATGGAAAATAGTAAACAGTACTTCAGGCACTTGTAGTACTAACAAAAGAAAATAGGAAATAGTATTTAATGCAATAGCATATTATACTGCCTGTATTGATGACTCTATCTAATACTATGTAATATTACCTGTACTGATGATTCAATTGAATATTGCCTAGTTTGATGACTCTACACAGCACCGCCTGTTTTGATGACTACACAACACTGCCTGTTTTGAGGACTCCACAAAGTACTGCCGGTTTTGAGGACTTTACATAGCAATGCCTTTATTGATGACTCTACATAGCACTGCCTGTTTTGATGACTCTACATAGCACTGCCTGTTTTGATGATTCTAAACAGCACTGCCTGTTTTGATGCCTTTGCATAGCACTGCCTATTTTGATGACTACAAAGCACAGCCTGTTTTGAGGACTCTACATAGCACTGCCTGTTTTGAGGACTCTACACACCACTGCCTGTTTTGATAACTATACAGCACTGCCAGTTTTGATGACTCTACACAGCATTGCCTGTTTTGATGGCTTTACATAGCACTGCCTGTTTTGAGGACTCGACTCAGCAATGCCTGTTTTGAGGACTCTACATAGCACTGCCATATTGCAATGCATATTGCAATACAGTAACACTTAATGAAGACAATAAAATAATCACTATAACATTTACTACTTGAAAAATACAACATCTCTATAGGATGTTACCTTGTTAGACTTCAAATGGTAGTCAAATGAACATATACAATTAATTTAAAAATCAAACAAGTCTACAAACGCCTGAAAGCAGTCAAATTATCAGGAAACAAATTATTTGAGAGAAATTGACATATTTATGAACACAGCCTCTTGAGTAATGTTCATTTAGTGTCATTACGACCTAAACATAAATATCTGAGGCAAAGTTTATAAATTATTTTTAACTGAAAAATTATCCCTGATCTTAATTTGCCACCCCCACTTAAACTTTATCTGAATAATGGTACTGAGCATCATGTTTTACATTCTCTTGCAATCTCATGTTAAGCATGCATCAAGGAAAAAAGAAAATGTGGTTCTTCTACATAGCACAGTATGTATTAATGACTCCACATGGTAATGCCAGTATTAATGAATCCACACAGTAATGCCAGTATTAATGACTCAACACAATAATGCCAGTATTAATGACTCCACATGGTAATGCCAGTATTAACAACTCCACACATTAATGCCAGTATTAATGACTCAACACAGTAATGCCAGTATTAATGACTCAACAAAAAAATGCCAGTATTAATGACTCAACTCAGTAACATACCTGCCAACCCCTGGCAAGGAAAAAGTGTAATCCAAGTGGACAAAAAGAGTAATCCGAGAAGAAAAAGAGTACTCCACATATAACATGATACAAATTCAATGAGCATATATACAAAATGATTTTTTTTTTACCCCTATTGCCTTTTAACATCAATTACTGCTTTGAGTTTAGATTTAAAAAGCAACAGACTCTCATGCTGCATTTCAAAACGCTTTGTACCAGCTGAGACTATAAATGTTTTACACACCAGCAGAGCACTAAGTACTAGATTACTGATCCTGGAGCTGAATTCAGTTCCATTTTTTTTAACAATTTAGAACAATCTCTCACTGCCAGCATTCGAATGGTAAAGAACCAATATTCCTTTCATAACCTGACAAAGAAGAGGAAATATCTTCCAGTTATTGGGTTGTTTAGCTGGGAAATAAAATGAAAAAAATCAAATCTGTCCGCATGAAGTACACTGTCAGGTAGAATGCAAACTTGATATTTCAGGCATTCTCCTTCTATTTTATTGGCAGCCTTTCATGCAGCAAGGTGCATCAAATGACATTTTTTAAAATAGAGAAAGCAACTCCTTTATGAATTCCAGTTATCACTGACACATTATCAGCTGAAAAACCCATATAGTTCTGCCAATTTATATCATGTTTATTCAAAACATTATTACGCAAATCAAAAATGTTTTCTACAGTGGAATTTACTGTTAATTCGCGTAAAGAAATAAGAGCACTATGACTCTATCCTTTTTGTTGCAAAGTCTCTTACACAGAGTACAACTTTTTGTCATCATTATTACTACTCCCGTCTGTGGCAATACTAAACGACCAAATTCTCATGGCTTCTGCAATTTTAAGTGAAGTATCTTCAGCTAAACACTGAAAATATTATTATTTTGCTCTTGCACATGCATGTATTCTGCAATTTTGGAATCAGGAAACTATCTGTTTGAACAAAGGACAAACATAGTCTTCTACCACTAGGGGTAGTCCGTGTTCTATTAAGAACTTGGTAAATAACACCTCTGCATTTATAACACTGGTGTCCACAACTGAGTTTTGCTGTAAAAAAAGAAGTTACCTTAGCACTGGAGTTAGTATAATTCAAGATTTCTTTGGTTTTGAGGTGTTGCTCCACATCAAATTTACCACCATGAATAATATTAAAACCCTTTCCACACAGCCTGCAATGGGTGTGAATCTACCCTAGAATGGAGCATTGTGTTATGTAATTCATGTATTCATCTCTGAATCAGTTTTTCGTCATTATTTAATCCATTTGTGAAATTACTTCAAAAACATTTTTGCTCAAGCACACGCATCAACTGGAATAAATCTGACTGACTTTTAGCACCAAATATTCAACAGACTCATTCTGTACCAAATATGAATTAGAAAAAGAATCTGCAAGTAAAGATTAAAAATTAGAAAACCAGTCTGTTCTCTCCTAACTAAGCCATGCAGCTGCTATAAATACAATCCGAGGTCAAAAGTTGGAAAGTAGAAACCAGCATGTTTCTCGGAAATAGGACAGCCACTATAGATAGAACATAATACTACAGGAAAGTGAATGCAAGTCTATGGGCAAGCATACTCTTATATCGTAGTTACGTAGAACCTGTCTTTTCTAGAATACAGTTTGTGGGATTAATCGGATGCTAATAAAAATGAGAAAACAAATTATTGACTTTTTTTTTCAGAAAGGGGACATACCAAAATCACATAATCCATATATGTTTATCTGTAAGGCATAATTTAGTGAAAAAAAGAGTAACAATTATGCCAAAAGCATAATGGTTGGCATGTATGCAGCAATGTCAGTATTACTGACACAATATAGTAATTCCAGTATTAACAACTCAACACAGTAATGCCAGTATTAATGACTCTACACAATAATTCCAGTATGAATGACTCCACCCGGTAATTCCCGTATGAATGACTCAACACAGTAACAAACGTGCCAACCCCTGGCAAGGAAAAAGTGGATTCCAAGTGGACAGAAAGAGTAATCCAAGAAGAAAAAGAGTAATCCACATATAACATGATACAAATTCAATGAGCATATGTACAAAATGATTTTTTTTACCCCTGTTGTCCTTTAACATCATTTACTGCTTCAAGTTTTCATATGTAGCACTTTTGGATTTAAAAAGCAAGACTCTCACGTTGCATTTCAAAACACTTTGTACCAGCTGAGACTACGAATGTTTTACACACCAGTAGAGCACTATTTACTAGATTACTAAGCCTGGATCTGAATTCAGTTTTATTCTTGTTAACAATACAGAACAATCTCTCACTGCCAGCATTTGCATGGTGAAGAACCAATATTCCTTTCATAACCTGACAAAGAAGAGGAAATTTATATCTTCCAATTATTGAGTCATTTAGCTGGGAAATAAGATGAAAAAGAAAATAAATTATGTCCGCATGAAGTACATCAGCAGGTAGAATGCCAACTTGATACTTCCGGCATTCTCCTTCTAATTTATTGGCAGCCTTTCATGCAGCAAGGTGCATCAAATGACAGAGACAACCTGTGATGCACACCGAGACATTTATCAAATATAGAATGCAGCTCCTTTATGAATTCCAGTTATCACTGACGCATTATCAGCTGAAAACATCATATAGTTCTGCCAATTTATATCATGTTTATTCAAAGCATTATCACACAAATCAAAAATGTTTTCTACAGTGGAATTTACTGTTAATTCGGGTAATGAAATAAGACCACTCTGACTTTGCCATTTTCATTGTCAAAGTCTCTTACACCAACTGAGTACAACTTTTTGTCATCATAATTATTACTCCCGTCTGTGGCAATACTAAATGACCCAATTTTCACGGCTTCTGCAATTTTAAGTGAAGCATCTTCAGCTAAACACCGAACAATATTAGATTATTTTGCTCTTGCACATGCATGTATTCTGCAATTTTGGAATCAGGAAACATCCGTTTGATCAAAGGACCAACGTAGTCTTCTACCGCTAGGGGCGTGTTCTATTAAGAACTTGGTAAATAACACTTCTGCATTTATAACATTCATGTCCACAATGGAGTTTTGTTGTAAACAGAGAAGTTACCTTAGTACTGGAGTTTGTATAATTCAACCTTTCTTTAATTTTCATGTGTTGCTCCACATGAAATTTACCACCATGAATAATATTAAAATCCTTTCCACACAGCCTGCAATGGGCGTGAACCTGTCTAGAATGGAACACTGTGTTTTGTATTCATCTCTGAATCGGTTTTTTCATCTTAATTTAATCCATCTGTGAAAATATTTGAAAACATTTTCACTCTAGCACACACATCAACTTGAGTAAATCTTACGGACTTTTAGCGCCAAATATCCTACAGACTGGTACCGTACCAACTATGAATTAAAACAAAGAATCTGCGAGTATAGATTAAAAATTGGAATACCAGTCTGTTCTCTCCTAACTATGCCATACAGCTGCTATAAACAGACTCCAAGGTCAAAAGTTTGAAAGTAGAAACCAGGACGTTTTTTTGGAAATAGGACAGCTGCTATAAATAGAACATAATACTGTTTGAAAAGTGCATGCAAGTCTACGGACCGGCGTACTCTTATATTGTAGTTACGTAGAAGCCGTCTTTTCTAGAATATGGTCTGTCGGATTAATGGGATGTTAATAAAATGAGAAAACAAATTATTTATTTCTTTTTTGGAAGGGGGATATACCAAAATCACGCAATCCATATACGTTTACGCGTAAGGTGTAATTTAGTGAAAAAAAGCGTAATGATTATGCCAAAAGCATAATGGTTGGCATGTATGCAGTAATGCCACTATTAATGACTCCAAACAGTAATGCCAGTATTAATGACTGAACATATGCCAGTATGAATGACTCTACCTGGTAATCAGTATTAATGACTCAATACAGTAATGCCAGTATTAATGTCTCAACACAGTAATGCCATTATTGACTCCACACAGTAATCCCAGTATGAATGACTCCACCTGGTAACACCAGTATTAATGACTCAACACAGCAATGCCAGTATTAATGACTCAAAACAGTAATGCCA
>JAECUM010037604.1:0-49739 GCA_016617855.1 Megalonaias nervosa
AAGACAGTAGATGGTTTGACATATCCTGTGGTGCATTTTGATGTCACAGTGAACTATCCATACATTCCCTGTTTACATGGTTTGTATAGCTTCATAATTGATTTGGATTCCTCAGGCTTCACAAACTGTATCAGCATATGAGTCAACAATAAAGTTAAGTAATTTTTTTTATTGCGGAAACACTACAGTGCATTGGTAATATGTCAAACTTTATGATCAACCCTTAGTTGTTAAAGTAAGCAAAAAGGTTTGGTGCATTTGTCAATTATTATTGAGACGAGCAAAAGACTTCATGTGTGACTACCATATCTACTTACGCTTAAGTCCATTGTTAAAATGTTGGTAAACACATTTAAGCTATGTACAGATGATGTCACATTTGAAGAAATAGAAGTATTGTTAATTTTGCTCAACACATTTTTTTTTTTCTCTTTTCTTCAGAACAATGAAGTGAAGAGTAGTTATGGTATGGAGAAAGAGGGACTTCTAGAGCCATAAAAACTGCAGAACCACAGTGTGGAGGTGGACACTATTATTACATACAGGCATGTTCAGATACAGAAATGGATCAGAGAGAATATGAGAGCCACACAGTTATGATGTGTGGCATGTAGTCAAGGGTATGTAGTTATTGCAATTTTTACTACACTGAATGATACCATTTGATAAAACTCGTATACAAGCTCATATAGTAATATAACAGTTCTATGTTTAAAGTTATATTAAAGTTGGACAGTGAACATATCACTAAGAATACAGTCAGCCCCCTCCTCCGCGGCGCTGTACATACACAAACAGAAGGGAGAAACTAACTAAAGCAAAGCAACTCGAACTTGAAAGATTTTAATCAAAACAAAGCTAACACAGTCTTTTTTGTAGCACACACTCAAAATCATATCGCAACAAACATTATTATTATTATTATTATTATTATTATTAGTATTATTATTATTCATTCATTCATTCATTCATTCATTCATTCATTAAACTTTGATTTATATGTATGTTAAATTGAATACTTATTAAGTCTTCTTTCCAATTCCATTAATTCTCTTTGGTAAATTGTCAATATGAATACAGGCAGTGGATGACATTTTTCAGTTTCTTGAATTACTGGGGTAACAATTTATTTTCTTCAAACTATGTTGAAGAATTGATGGCAGTGCTGAAGGAAGTGGTCAGGAAGCCGGAGTCAGTTGATAGACAGTTATTGCCACCTCTATGCAACCATGTATCTATTATGACTGAAAATAGAATATACTGCAAATTTTTAAACTTGAAAAAAGTTATGTTATTTCATGTATCCCGGTTTCCTGTTACTTATTTCATGTTTTCAGAGTCAATGCCTTTAGCATAAAATTATATTTTGCTACAACCAGTGTTAGGAAGCTAAACGAATCAAATGTGAACATGAACAGACAGCAATATGTTTTTAATGTCATAGTGTAGAATCTGTTCAAGAAATGAAATTATTGAGGATTAAAAAATTTTTCATGAGAATTTCCAAGATAATGGACGACTGATTTTAGCACGATCTATTATCAAAACGAAACGTTTGGGTAAAAATTCCACACTCAGGTAAAGTGATAGTACTGATACATTTTGTTAATAAAGGAGGGATTTTATGAAAAGGAATTTTAGGCATAATTTTCACTTGTGTATAAAGCAATCACTTGTCCCAAAATTGACCCTGATAGTGGCACCATAACTACTGTAAGAATATTTTGCCTACAAGTGTTCATGTACTCTGACAGGATTTCCTTGCAATTTCCATATTGCTGAATGTAGGCACAGTATGCTGCTTCCAGGACATATTCATCCAAGCAAACTGTATGAAATCTTGGATGACCAATGATACAATCCACCTTGACCTCCTCAGTCTTATTCAAAATCATAATCTCTTTACAGCATCTACACTTCTCGACTATTTCTTTATTGCTGCAATTTCCACAGGTACACCATGGTAAATACACTCCATCATTCATTACTGTGTTAGATAGCAAACTTGTGGGTAAAATATATGAGAAGTTCTTGCATGTTAAAGTATGATATATATGTATATGTGATGCATGGTCAGACTTTTGTTCTTCCTTTTGTACCACAATAACATAACAATAATCAGCAATGTATTATTATTATTATTATTCTCAAGATTTGCTTCACCATAAATCTGTATACTTCCTTTGCCGCTAGTAGTATACACCTACCCCAACAGAAAAAAATATATGCTTGCTGAACATCTGGATACACCAGGTCTATGAATAGTTTTACTTTTTAATAAAATTCTTCAATTTTACTATCTGTGGAGGCTATAGAATCACACCCAATGTACATTTGGGGCCTGCATTTCATCACGGTTTAAAAGAACAAACTTGTCATAAAGTTATTAAAGTATTTATTTCTACACATCTCACAGTCTGAGTCTTAAGTGTTTAACTTTTAACACCACTAGTTACTGATGAACCACGCCCACATGACAATCTGCTCTGAAGACATCCAAGTTTCGCCCAAATTCGTGCCCTACTCTTTTCATTATGAAATTGAAATAACATTAACGAAAGAATAATAATAATAATTGCCATAATGATAATAGTAATTACCAGAATGAATAGCCCAAGCGCTACTCAGCCTCATTATGCCCTATGTCCTCTTTAGGGTCGTCCTCCACGTTCTCGTCTCGTTCGGGCTTAAATTAGTACTGTCTAACCTTAGCGAGCAGAATTTTCTTAAGATTCATTACGTTCGCCAACTTCTAGTTCACCTTCCTCACACGACGAAAATGAGCATGACAAATTTGCCGTAAATTCGCTTGAATCATCACTAAATTCGGCCATCATCACCACATACTCTAAACTTGTCCTGATATTGGCCCATTTCTCTATGTTTAATATGCATCAGATGACCCTTGCACGATGAATGATAATAACAAGTTTCATCCATCACGTTTCTTTAATAATCATTTGTTCGTTCATTTGAGTATTATGCGCTAGTTACACTCTCCGATTTCACTTGCTACCACAACCATCGATAATGTGGATCCATCTCAACAAGAATAACTCAATACCTCCAAAACTAGGTCACTTAGGTCTACTTTTTACGATTGAGTGACATACATATTTTTAGCTGTTTGTTCGTTACAACATATTTGACCTATACTAATGAAGACGAATGCATGTCAATGAATGTAGCTTAAGCCTGATGAAAAAGTTACTGTAACCTAACTTTTTAGGATTTTGCTTGTTACATCTTTTGTACAAGTAACCCTCTTAAGCCTAGTATAATCAAACATTATTTTGACTTTGTACGTTGATGCATCTTAATGAGTATTATATTCAGTAATTTCTCCAGACGTTGGCATAGTTGCTCGCTGTTTGCCACTAGGTCTCGGGATTGAATCCCGTCGAGATGATCCCTGATTGGCTGTCATTCTATATCTCGGTGCGTTGGTTTAAACACTTTTGCCTCGATAACATTCTGTATAGTGTCAGATATTCTTAGTGCTCTCATGGCGGCTAGAGATTGGTGATTATTTCCAGACATATTTTATTGATATCAAGCCTCAAAAAAAAAACCTTGTAAACCAAGCTAATTTCAAACACTCTGATCTATGTCTTATCCATGTTTCTATCCAATTTAGAAAACTAAATATCAAAGCTCAACACGACTAGCCTACATGAATTTTACGATGTCACAGTAATAAGGAAGTCAGTTTTTAATTTTTTTTTATAGAAAAAATGCTATTTCAAACAATAAAGAAAACTAGATTTGATTGACGGAAACAATCAACTATTTCATTATGGGTTTACGCGAAATCAAAAGGCTTGGCAACCACATGTTGTTTGTAGTTGACTCTTGGATCATTAAAGTAAAGAACTATTTCAGATTGGATTGACTGTCACCGAATTATCGTGTCTTCAGGCTAATTAAACGACGTAAAATGTTAACATTTACCTAGCTTTCTTTCACCCACTATAATCTATTTTGACCCACTATTCAATATCGATCTTTCATCTACAGTGATTTTGAAACAACGAAGCTATTTTTTCTCAGTTTTAATATGTAATATACACACTAAAGTTTATAAAAGCCACGGATTCCCAGAACGGTATCTACAAATCAGACGACAGGTTATAGGTCACTTGATTCGCTTGGTTGTGAAGTACTCTTAGATTCCTGGCATATTACCATAATGTAACCACTGTTCAATAGGAAAACAACTCATTGCCCGAATAGTTCTCAACCAATGTGATACCTAGAGAGATGATATCATTCATGTATATATTCCTATTTGAATACATATATTGCAGCCGGTATACATACATACATACATACATACATACATACATACATACATACATACATTTTGGATTCGTCTTTAATCATCCTTCTCATCAAAGTCAGTATAAAAGCATTTTTAAGTAAATCAAATATTTAGCATTTTCAAGCCACCTTGTCTGTAATCTTTAATCACTCTGTATTTTTTTTTTTTTTATTTTACCTTGAGCATCATTTCAAACAAACTTATTCAAAAATTAATTCAGGTTTTACAATATTCTTAAAGGAAAATTGGGAAGTGATAATAATAGATTGGTAACTTTTGTGCAGCCATACTTTTAATGATCCCTTTTCTAATTCGGTAATTAATCCTTAAGAGTTTGGACCGCAACAGAAGAACGTTATTTTTCTTAATCGTATGATCATAATGTAATTTTATCTCATTATCCAAAATTCATGAAGAATTCTAATCTGATTGTCTCCAAGGAGTCCCTAAAACTGTTGACATATTGACGTTTCAACGCAAACGGAAGCTCCCGATGTAAACAAACAGACTGCTCGCTGACCATTCTGGTTTCTAGAATAATCTTTTTCAGTAAAAACTGTGTCGTCTAAGTACAATATTTGCAATATCTAGTTATAATATTTCTAAAAGAAATTGACAAATAAATAGTAGAAACTCTTGTATATATGTGTTCAAAGAGACCTAACTCCAAACTTTACGGCATTATCGAGATTATTAAAGACGGTGAACTACATCACATCTGTTGCTTGGAAACATAGACTGGCCCTAGCCAATATGGCGACGTGTTGCTAAAAAAAAAAACTCCGCTTAGGACTTATAAATCAGTGAATTAATATGACTAAGTTCTGTGCATTTTATATGATTGATGTCCTCTGTTTATGAAATCGTTATGGAGATGAAACAAACATGATGGACGAGAATACGATATAGACTGAAATATTGGAGGGCATGTAACATCGATACCCCCAAGTTACACAAGGAGGAAAACTAGCCCCATAAGACAGGCAAGACCTGATTTTATTGTTACGTTTGAATATGTAATCATACTTGTCATTTTATGTTCTATTGAGTCAGCATATAGAACAGACATTCCATTGCAAGAATTAATCTGTACTTCAGAAAAATGTAAATGGAAAAAGCATTTCTGGAGTTCGATAACTACGCATTCAAAGTTAAAGTTTATATTTCAGTAGGGAAAGTGACAATTCGTCAATCCAAACAGCCATTACATGTGCCAAGAAAAAAAAGAATATATATATATATATATATATATATATATATATATATATATATATATATATATATATATATACAAACACAATATTTGCAATTATGTCTGAAATATTCCATACAATAGCAATTGTTTTAAAGACGTTTGAAAATAGACAATTTCATATGCTTCATATAAGAACAGGCAACATGATTTACTGGAGAGATTATTTATTCAAGAACTTCATTACTTGGCACAAATCTACCCACATGATGAACTCGAAATTAAAGAAGATAACAAAACGAATTTACACATTTCAAAATGGAAAACAAACTAGAATGCATAAAAATTAGATAAAAAGCAAACGAAAAGGTAGAGCAGTAGTCAAAACGTTTTTGGGACATGGAAAATATAAACTATGTAAGTAAGATGATGCCTAATGTAATAGAATTGTATTTATTGGTGTGGTCCCTCTCAGATTAACATCATTTGAGGGACACCCTAGTGTCGAAAGTTAAAGATATTTACTATGTCTTGTTTTCTAGTATGTATGTGCTATTTGCATTTCTTTTATTCAATTTTAGTTTTATAAATTTTGTCTAGGGGTTAAACACCCTCCTTATTCTAGTGTTATAAATACAAAAATCTCCTCCTCCCGTGCTGGATTTGGAGTACATTTAGATTTTGTGATCCTTGCCAAGGATCTGTGATGCCCTGTGTATGCTATGTGTGTCTGCTATTTGTTGTGTAAGCTATATTTGTGTTTTTATAAGGGCTGGCTAAAAAGATGAAATTGTCGTAGTTGTTGTTTACTTTCAGTGGCTCCTTCACTCGGGAAATCAGTTGTGATATAAGATCGATACTGACTTCCCGGTTTCGGAATCTTTCGCGTTTTAGTGTGTGTTTAGGGAAGATAGTTTAGATCATAGACAGTGTGGAGCAGGTGTAGGTGTATGTGTTCATGGGGAGATCTGGAGCGGCCCGTACTACCCCACGTTAGTCTCGTAGCTTTGGAGCTGCCCCTTTGTCTCCCCTTTGTTTTGGTACCTAGGATAGATCTCACAGGTATACTATAGAGGATGTATAGTCATCCTTAGTTATATTCTCGTACTGTTTTCATAATACTATTAATAAAACATATTATTTTGTTAAAGATTTTATTATCAGTTATCTCATTGATATATAGCAAATTTGGGTTTTCAAATTTTTTTGTCTCTATATTGTTTTTAGGACAATCTAGTATTAAGTGTTTTTTTGAGTCAATATGTCTGTTGCATAGCCTGCACTTTGGTAGACTAGTCGTTAGATGCCTGATGAAGGCAGTTTCGCCAGTCATCCATTTATCATACAGATAGGTATATATTCTGCTTTGTGTGGCAGGCGTTTTATTACCTGATCATTTACCCCATATCATTTCCCAGTTAAGTCCCGGGTTTCGGAGTTCGACCTCTTGTTTGTCTTGGATAAGTGTATCATTTAACTCTTTGTAAATATCTTTGTTTTTATCCCATAGTATACTATTTTTTCTGTATCTATAAATTAGATCTTTAACTCTTCTATAAGACCCTGGTGGTTCTAGCAGTTTAATTAGTTTATTATTTCTATATATTCCTTTATTAAAATGACATAGGTAACCATACAGATATATATTTATGGCTTCTCAAGGATATTTGGGTTCGCCATTTAGACTTTTTAATCTAATAGAATTGTATGTAACTTTAAGCAACAATTAGAAAGATATTTTGTAGGAAAGAAAACCATACTATGCAAATTTATATTAATTTATGTAGACCCAGACTGTATTCTGTCTATTCATAACTACACAGATTTTTTTAAAATTGTATAATGAACGAAATTAATCACTGGACGAGCCTTAACGCCTGCTGAAGCAACGAACATTGTGAAGAGTTTGAATAATAACAAAAACTCAGGATCAGACAAACATAAAGTTTAACGTGTTAAGTCCTTTTTGGACAGAGATTTGTATGTTCTAGTGACAGCAATAAATTATCTTCTACAAAAAGGGGGATAATAACTTTAATACCCAAGTAGGACAGACGGAATAATATTTACAAATAAACTGGAGAATTGTCTTCTCTTTCACGTACATTGTAAAATAGCTTTAGCTTTTATTGCTAATACGCTAAACAAATTCTTCCTGACATTTAATGTACTGACCAAAATGAATTGATCAAGGGGGGGGGGGATATTTATATAAAAAAAAATACTTGTAACCTTCATCACCTTATGTTATCACAAAGAATGTAACAGACCTAGTATTCAATTCTATTATATTATGAAAAAGTGTTTAACTTTTTGGCTTGATTTTTAATATGGAAAGTATACAAAATGTTAAAGTTTACCTCTGATTTTAAACAATGGATGCACTTGTTCAATAATAATATTAAATCATATGTAATACTGAATGGACGATGTGTAATACTGAATGGACGATGTCCTTGAATGGGATAAGCTTGTACACAGGGTGATCCTGTCTCACCTTATATTTTTTAAAAATTTTTGTGCAGATATAGTGTCTCATATGATCAGGAAAAAATAACATATTAGAGGAATAGATGTGAATGGCAAACCCGTCTAATATCACAGTAGGCTGGTGACTCGTAGCTATATTGTCATTGTTGTCAGCTATCATAGACTCAAGAGCGGAGTGCAAAAGCTAGGTTTAACCTGACCGTATAAAGTCGGTAGTCTGCTGGAGTAACTGAGAATAAAGGTGTGTGTGTGTGTGTGTGTGTGTGTGTGTGTGTGTGTGTGTGTGTTTTCGATTTTTAACGTAGCTTTAACACTTTTTCAGTCATATCGCTACGATGTCTGCAATGTGGCAGTTTATCGTGATGTTTTTGCACTGGGGCATCATGCCGCAGACATGTAGCATGATGTCCCACCCGGTCACATTATCCTGACACCAGGCCGACCAGTCCTGACACTAACCTCTTAATGCTGAGCGCCAAGCGAGGCATCTGTAAGTACCATTTTTATAAGTCTTTGGTATGACTCGGCCGGGGATCGAGCCCGCCACCTCCCACATCCGAGGCGGACGCTCTAACCACTAGGCCACCCGAGCGGTCAAGAAGAAAGGTATTATGGATTGAACTTATAGTAGGTTAGAGCTATAGCTGTCTAAACGCTAAGGTGGATGTTTAGGCTCACCGTGTATTCAATACTTCCCACCTTAAATTGGTGGTAAGCGTTTAACAGCTTCTGCCTTATTTTTTATGACAGCCGTCCTACATTACTGAGCATTATTGTGCCACTCTGTCTCGTAATAGGGCAAAAATAAATAGCCATATAAGTAAAGCAAAAGAAACAATATTAGGAGACAGAGTAAACACTTTGAAAAAAAAAGTTAATAAGGATTAGCTGTAACATAAAATTCTCCCGAGTTTGTATTTCCGTGGTCTCTGACCCCATAGCAAAAGTCGTGAAAATAAAGAATGCTAATATTGTCCAGTATACGGTAATAAAATCCACTTTCCTCACATCTTTGGGACAATACAGCTGCAAAAGGAAGAGTCTTTCTTTTATACAGGAACAAGGCTTCTCTGAGCTTACGAATTCCTGTCGCTTTGTACATGATAATTACGACATATAATACCAATAAATTGTCTATGTTGCCATCAAAGAAATAATAGCTTTTCTGATCAAGGTGTGCATGTATTAAGCATCTTCACATATATTATTACAAAGACGATAACCAGTCCATGGTCATATTTAGCAGTTCATCTGAACCTAGGAATTTTATAGATTTTATTGTGTTGTATTGATTAAAAGATCCCAGACGAATTTCTGTAAAGATTAGGTTGGGTAATATGAAACATAATTTCCGTAATTTACATGGCTTATAATAAGTCAATAAAGGCTCGATCATCTTAAAGCCATTTCGTTACATCACGAAAGGTTTAAGAGTATAGTGAAACTGAATTCGTTTTGATGACATTAAATGAATGCTTCATCAGCCTGCCGATAAAGCAATATACCTTCCGCAGCCATAATATCGAAACTCAGGCATGCTCTCTCAGAAAAATGGATAATGTTTCGCCCATTAAGCAGCATAAATATTTCGTTATGATTTAAATATTTCAGCAACAGATGGATTTTAAATATATTGTGAGAAATTCATGAAAAGTCGACGACAAATGTTGTTTCTAAAGATATCAACTATTAACTACATTTAAATTGGAACTTCTGCTACAATGAACAAATCAAACGATTTTGACACCATACATAAATTTGATTATGATATAGCCAATGCTGCAAGTAAAGAAGAAGAAGAAACATATTACAGACAAGATAATTCTCCGACATGTTTACAGACTGCGTGGAGACAAACGTTGTTACAATATTTACGAGTATATCATCAAAATTTAAACTAAAAGGCCGGATTAGGGTCGACTTTCACCCCACCCCCACCCCAATTTACGTGATTGTGACAGCATTTGTTCTGGTTATACTACAATGACTATATAATCCTTTTAACATCCATATATAATGGAAATGTGAAATACAATGAAATAATTCCAATTTTTATGAATTGAACGCGTTTTCTGCAATTTGATTGGATGTAAACGGTCATGTGATACTGATCTGGAAAGTTTTGCACATCGATAAATTCTGCGGTCTACTTTTGGTTCCCTGTTTCCATGTCATTTGATTTGAAGTTTTATCTATATCAACCCATTACAACCTAATAATAACAACAACAAAAACCCACCCACCCACTCCTGTGATTTCCAAACAAAATTTACAGACCACAGATTAAAATGGACCATTATAAGTTAAAACAATGTAATTGCACAAACCTTACTGCACTCCACCATTCATCCCTTTTGCCAACGAAGGCATGTGGTAGGCTTTACAAGCCAATCGTCGGAAATTATTTTTTTATATATTAAAATAATGATCATAACAATATATCAATGGCATGACCTGCTATGACATTCTACCCCATGTTACTGAATCTTGGCTAGCGAAGATCGGGCTATATATTATATCGCAGTTAAGAGTGTAATGAAAGAAAACTTCAATCTATATAAAAGTTAATGTTTTGTTGATTAAATATGCTGATCTGAAGCTAGAAAGGAAGTAAATTTGAATTATAAGGATTAAATGATCATGGTTAGGTATTTATCGATGTGTAAATTTTACCTAATCACTCACAAAGTTAACATAAAGACCTTCGGACTTTATTTACTTTGTGAGTGATTAGGTAAAATTTACACATCGATAAATACCCAACCATTATCATTTAATCCTATAATAAACATTTTAAAACATTGTTTCTAAAAGGACACATGTTCGTCAAACACCTCAAATTTTGTCATATTTTTGCCTATTCAAAAAAGCAGCAAGAGGGGGTCGACGACCCTTTTTTAGGGCTAAACACCCCAAAAATAAAGACTCGATTCTGTAATCCCGACCTAAAAAAAAATGTTAATTTTTTTAATACCAAAAGCCAGTCCGAGCCTTGTATGTAAGCCTGGTTGGAGCAGAGGTCGTAGACCCCCCAAAAAGTGTGGCGACGAACTTTGGGTGGCTCCCCCTCCCCCCCCCCCCATTTTTTAATCCGGCTTTAAAAAAATTCAGTGACAAAAATTATACGAATTACCATCAGCCAACAAGGCCTCCATTTTGTAATACGGGCCTAAAAAAAGTGTTGATTTTTGTTACAAAATGCCAGTCCGAGCCAAGCTGGCAAGATTTTTAGCCACTCATCTCAGTGGGGTCCTAGTGTTCTAGTTTGGGAGTAAAAATAAATACCGTACTTTAGTATATATACTGAAATCTTTTCTATCCGTTGACCTGTGATGTGCAATTAAATCGTTGTTGTAATAATTATAATAATGAATGATCCTGCGCTAACTATTGAATCTCATACGACTAAAATAGACTAACAACGACTAGAGGCAATTAAGAAATATATCCTCGTCCGTGACTGTCAAACAACAGTTACAACAGCGTCAGGAAGCTCATGTGGAATTTACAGAAGGTGCTGAGGAATTGTTTAAACCGGGCACAAAAGCAACTAAAGGTCTACTTCCATCGCTGGAACAAGCCGCTAAGGCAACTGGAAAAATAGCAGAAAGAACTATAAAAACCAGAAAGATTCTCCAACAACTTCTAGCTGAAATAGCTGTTGATCAACCACAATTACAGCAAGAAATACTGCAAGTGATTGAGGGTATTGATCAAGCTTGTGCTGAGACTGGTGATAATAGGGATCTTGTTGCACCTGTTAAAAAAAACTTCCTGCCCAAGTTACCAAAGAAGGTTCCCAGAAACTTTCAGATAACCCCATAGGGTTATTCAGCTCGTAAACCTTTGTTACACCCAAAATCCGCTGATGTTCAAAACACAAACTAGACTCGTTATGTGTTTCGAAAGTACCATGATATAAATCAAATCAGCGATAAATATAAGGATGAATTTGACAAATTTGAGAAACAAGTCAAAGAAATTTTAAAAGTGACTTTACCTGGAGATATGTTATCGTCCGAAAAATCACCACTCAGACCAACTCACATTGATGATGAAGAAGCAACCGGATGTGGCCTTGAGGTCGTGAAAAACAAACCTCGTCGGAGATTTACGATAAACTTGGTCCAAATAAAACGTCCTCGCTGATGTTGATCGACTAGAAATTTTGATTGGTGGAAGACGAGCTGGCAGTAATTTCCACGAAGTCATCATTGAAGCAGTTGCTTTTTGTCAGCGTTTATTTACCGGTGGCGTCTTGGACAGCAGCGTTTATCGGGGAATAATCGATGAAAGTACTGATGATCACTACAGTGATTAATCAATTAGATCGGTGATAACAGAGTAGCGTGGACCTGAAAACTTCAGGGTAATAAATTCACGATTACCGGTTTATAAAGCGATATATGGATATCGACTCGGCGATGCTATTCAAGGTTTATTCAGAAGGATGGCTAAAAAAGCTATTCCGATTGCAAAACAATTAGGAATGAAAGCCATCGAAGTCATTCGTGATAAGGGTATTGGCACTGTTGGTGATGTTGCTGATAAAGCATTCTCAACGATCAAGGGCAGCCTCGCGTGATTAGTACGACACAGACCACAGCCGGTAAAATTGGCCAGCACCAATGTGATGCCAGCAAGATTCAGTAAAATAATACATAAAACTGCAAATGAAAAGATGAAAGAATTAGCTGGAATGCCGTCACTGACAAAACAACAAGCCGCGGAGATAGAAAAAAAACATAACCGCAAACCTAATAGCGGGAAGTGGTCTGGCCAGTCAACCGCTTATTGATCGGTGTTAGAACATTGTTTTAAACAACAGCGAATATAAATAAAAATTCTCAAGCGTGTATTTGATCCTGCATTTGACACGGACGCACCAGTACCCAAGGATAATTCTGTGCGTGATTATCAATATTATTCTTATGAAGCACGAAAACCAGACCAGCTTTGACGAATCGAGCTATAAGTAAAAGATTCATCAAGGTATTTCCTGCCCGCCGAGGCATTCAATGAAGTTCAGGGTAAAAATTTAAAAATGATGGTACCGCACATGCATCAAATGAACGATGTTGATTCGTTAACAACGATTTTATAGCGTTGTTTAACAGTGCCATATATATCATTGATGGTAGAGAAATCGAATCATGCCTCACTAACATTGTTGTTGCTAGGACAATTATCAGACTGGCCCGATACAGCGATGACTATTCACGGTCTGACGGCCCATCTATGATGTTCGCGAAGAACATTACTGACAACCTTGACGATAGGCAGTATATCATGGTACAATTAACACAGGTTAGCTCTGCTGATCTACAATCAGCTGCAATGACACCTCGACCTGCAGCTTATTCTGCGACACTGAAGAGTACTAATCCAGAATTCAACCTGGGATTTTCAGCACAGCGATCTCAGGTTAACGCTGATGGTGGATTTTCATGTGTGATACCACTGTCAAATGTCTTCTGATTCTGCAGACATGTTAGAAAATTTATCTTCGGAGCCAAACACACGGTTGCACTGGTTCGAAAGGCCACGGACAACGATTCAATCTGGAACGCCACGATTGGTGGTGGTGGTGCTGGTAAAGTAACGATAACAAAAATAGCATAATGGATGGCAACGATGACTCCATCAGTGACAGAAGAAGCGCGGTTGTTATCGTTCATAGGCAGTGGTGGTAAATCAACGCTGCCGTGGCTGACAATGACCACAGACACAGTTCCAGGCACAACAGAAACATTTTCATGGCGGATCGCATCACAGCAACGAATTTCAGCACCACGACATATATTCGTGGCATTCAGAGTGCCACCAGGTGTAACTATCAGACAGCAATCCCAGTGGTGTTTGATAACAGCAAACCCAATGGTGTTTGATAGATTAGCAGTGTCTACGATTTCGCTGAGGATAAATGGACATAAAGAACAATCCGAAGACATAATACTGAATTTTGACCAAAATAACATTTCACGGGCTTATCATAGTTTAATGAGATTAAAGGGGCGTGATAAGAATATCGACTCAGGCCTGCAGATATATCAGCGAGATTTCTCGACGTTGTATCCGATCTATTATTTCTCACTGAAACATCTGGATTTATTCAGGCAGGCAGTCGTTGACATACACGTGTGAGCTACTCCTGATATGCGCCTGTCGATGGTTATAGATCAACAGCTGTTATACTGTCAGACACAAAATGCAGCTCGAAGATGTTGGTGGACGAATGAAAGTCATTAATGCACCAGTGGACTACATGTAATTAAGTCATTAATGATGTTATAATGTCATATCATCACGTCGATGTTACTGTGACACCCGGTAAGATTAAATAGCTGCAATCGGCATCAAAGAAAAATTCTGGAGCAAACGTATCTCTGAAATCAGCGGAGTTGCAAGGCCCAAATAAATTATCGTGACAGAACGTCAACGCAAACACTACAATGACGCCGAGAAATGAAAAACTGGTGCGTGACTTGGTCTTTTTACGAATCCGATCAGCGATACAGCAAAGACTGGTGGTATGTTTCCACTTTTAGCGGCGATACCAGCGGTGATTGACGCTGCTGCCCCAACTGTTGAAAAAGCAGCTGAACTCGGTGCCGTTGGAACAGCTGCCGGCATGGCATTAGAAAAAAGCAAAATGATATGGAGTGTCGACCTCACAAAGAAAGAGAAAGTGTCTAAGATTACCAGGAACCGTACCGGTCAAGGTCTGCGACTGCCTGAAACATTTTACAAAAACTCCCCATGTCCAATTTTGATTTACTTGATGCTGCTCGGCGATTAAACATAAACAAACTTCAGAGGTGTTTTTATGCGTGATCAGTTACCGGAAAACCCAGACCGCGTTGAAACTGGTATCATTAATCTCGATAGCCGTTGTGATCCAGGTACTAATTGGGTTGCATACGCGATTGATTCACATGATGTTGTTTACTTTGATTCGTATGGATTGGCACCACCGAAAGAATTTTTAAATTATATCAGTGGATTTGCCAAGGACAGCACCGCCGCCCCATCTGGTATTCAACATTGCCAACACAGACATTAACGGATCCATATATATGTGGTCCAGAAGTACTTGCTGTATTTAATGTCGTGTCAAGGTCATCGGCGCCGCCGCATAAATTCGTGCATGAGTATACCAGCAGACGGCAAAGCCGTCCGACGTCGTTTTAAACAGATTAATAATTTATAATAGTAGATATTTACGGAAGATCTGCTAAAAGCAAGGCCCCGAATACATTCATTTATCAAAATATGCAACACGATACGAACTTGCTGGTCTTATTAGTCTCCCCGGGGATGATCGGGATGAGATTGTTGTTTTTCAGGATCAACATGGACAGCTGAAGACGAGTAATGTTAAGTGAGTCGATAGTATCCTGCGAGTCTCAGGTGCATCCAACGATAACATCGTGGCATTTACTGATGGCGCAAAACTCAAAGATTCAAGCGTATCAATCGGAGTGACCATAGGAAATATTTTTAAACGTGTTCCTAACGGCGGCGATACAATGACTGGTGAATTTAATATGAAAGGAAATATAATTTGTGTTCTGAAATAAACAGCATCAGGCGATGACGCTGAAACGAAGAATACGTGGATTATAAAGACGCCGTGGCCACGGTATACACGGTGCGGTCTGGATCAACAACATGGTCACAGAAAAACAACTCCATCAAACATATAGCTAAGCTCACCGGGGTTTTCAGGCTCTCAGTGTTTAGTTCTGTAAAATTTAGGATATTTACGACATATCCATGGAGTCATGAGAGATTATTTTCCGGAACCGAGTCAGTCGTATTAAATCAAACTACCGAGGAAATATTCATATTGGATCGAGAAGACAAATAATAACCCGCAGTGATGTATTGGTTGTGTTTGGAATTCGTCTCAGCAATGCCTCAGTTGATTACTTAGTAGAAGATAGCGCAACAATGAATCCCACACAATCTTACAGACATAACCAAGCATGTACGAGGAAGACATCGCTGAAAAAATATCGATGAGTACACTACAAAACAAACAAATATCGCAGACGAATCATCGTCACCGACAGTGTTGTACATGCCTTGTCCTAGCTGGTCGCTGAAACAACGTCCGTTATCAGTGACGCACGTAATATCGCCCGTGGTTGGACTCGATCACGTTGTTGTTCTCGGCGTTGCTGGTATCCTTAATATTATCGCGAAAAAACCATCTACATGTGCCGGTAGTTGTTGCGTGTCTAGGCTCCTATAAAAGTAACAAAGAAAAGTGTGAAGACAACAAGCTTTGTAAATTTAACAAAATAATTTATTTCCCTAGAAAAACAAGATACAAATATGAAAAAGGACTTACTGTTTATGAATCAAATGCAAAAATTAATCCAATAATTAAAAATATAAGGCCTATGAATAAAAAGTTCTAAGTGAATCACAGTTCAAATCCCGATGAAGTTCCAAGATGGAAGGCGATGACGTCCTCTAAAACCTGCTTTGTGTTGTCGTGTCAACAGTTCCCTGTTGAATCACCACTAATAATATTCCGGCTTTAGAATTACGAATAATTTTCAGTAAATGTTTCTGTCCAAGAATTCTGATGAGAACTAGATAAAGTCTCCAGGGAAAATAAATTATTTTAAATAAAAACTCAATTCAAACTGGCAACAACAAAAATAATACCTTTGAACCCGGAGGTATGAATTACGACTGACCAAAAGACACTATGATACGTCACTTTAACTCCAACTGAAACGCAAAAAGAACCACGGGATAGGGTCACGTGATCCCTTCCTTTCGAGAACGTAGTATCATCATATGTCAATTATCACGTAGGACATGTACGGATTCGATTGTACTGAACGAATCTTACTATAAGAGTCAATAATAATATAAAAGAGTTGTTTACAACAGAGCTGAAACTGGCCCTGAAATCTAGGTCACCAAAGATACAATGTTTCTACGAACTGCGTATTTATCAGGTTTAACAGAACTGAATTGAATTTTCTGGAAAAATGTGAAATCCAGTGAAAAAAATTATCATTATAATAACATGTAATGAGATAAAAATAAAATAAAAAGGAATTTAAAACTAACACACAAGTAATTAACTTACACTTCCCCTATAAAGAAAAAAAAGATTTATATAATAAAGCTTTCTTTTTATTATATGTTAAGTATACATAATGTAAACAAAATTACATAAGAAGAACTATTATGAATTTTATAAAGTGTACATAAAATAATATTTCTATATACATGATAGTGCATCTGCAATTAAATTTTCTTTTCCCTTGATGTGCCTGATGTCAATATTATATTCCGGCAACAGGAAACTCCACCTTAATTTTTGTTTTTTCCGGCAACAGCAAACTCCACCTTAATTTTTGTTTTTCATCTTGTCGATGAAAGTAAGGGGTCTGTGATCACTAAACACAACAATCGGAGAAGGAGCTGAACTAATGTAAACTTCAAAATGCTGTAATGCCAATATTAATGCCAAACATTCCTTCCCGATTGTTGAGTAATTTCTTTGGTGCTTCTTTAATTTCTTAGAAACATAGCACACTGGATGATCAACACCATTTCTATCTTCTTGAATCAATACTGCTCCAACCCCAACATCACTTGCATCAACAGATAGTTTATATGTTTGACTGAATTTGGAGCTGTAAGAACTGGTGCACTTTTAAGTAATTCCTTTAACTTGTCAAAAGCCTCCTGACTTTTTCCAGTCCAAAGATACTTGTTTTTCTTGCTCAATAAATTCGTCAGGAGTTCCACAATATTAGAAAAATAGGAACAAAATGTCCAATAGTATCGAACAATACCCAAAAATCTCATCAGTTCCTTTTAACTGACAGGTACAGGGAAATGAGAGATAGCCTTGACTTTAGCATCTATAGATTTAATTTGTCCATGTCCCACGATATGTCCTAGAAATGTTACACAAACACGGCAGAACTCACTCTTGGATAAATTGATTGTCAAACTTCCATCAGTGAGTCTGTCAAAGAATTTCCGAATTGTTGCTAGATGTTCTTTCCAGGTGTCGTTGTAGATGAGGAGTTTCATGGGCCAAACTAAGTGTTTCCTGTCTGTAAGATTTTGGAACTACAATTTGATAGTTCACTGACCACCCGTCACCAGCAGGTACCTTGGGAGGTCTCCATTCTCTCATAAGAATTCCATTTTTAATGAAATAACAGACAGGTACTTCAGTGGCTTCAGTTTCACTAATGGCCCGCTGAAACAAACAGGAGATCTCAGGATCTTTTTCCTGTTCGACGACAAGTGATTGTCGTTTGTCACCCGGATTAGAAAAAAGAGAATGAGAAGTTAAAAGAGGATCACTGTGATCAATACCTTTTGATTGATCCAAATTAGGAGTGAAAGTGATCTCATCAAAAGCCTGACCAATACATGTGTCAGCTAAAGGAAAACTTTCCTTATCAAAATCATTCTCAAGAGCTTTCTTTGACATAGCTCTAGTAACTGCACAAGCTGGGTATAAATCAGGCTATTCTTTTTCAATAGGATCAACTTTCTGATCCAAAGAAGGCTTGTCAGTTACAAGTGGATTAACCATAACCTTGTCTCCAGCTAGGTCGTTGCCTAGTAATAAATGAATGCCCTGAACAGGTAAATTAGACACTATTCCGACTGTCACAGGTCCTATGACTTAGTCTGATGACAAATTTACAGAATGGAGAGGAACATTAGCAAAGCCGCACTCTACTCCCTGAATAAAAACACTCTCATTAGAAGAAGACTTCTCAGAAAAAACCAAAGTACCTGATAATAAAAGACATGAATGGTTCATAATTCTCCATTATAAAATCAGACTGGGGTTTATTATACAGAACAAATGTATTACTTTCAATACATGACCATAGAAATAAGAGCATTTGGGATAGGTCTATCTTGATTCTGATGCCTATATTTCATTTTGAAGCAATCCGAAATGACGAGTACTTTCTTCTTGCAATAGGTACACGTGGGAATAGACAAGGATTTTGAATCAAGCTTATCAGAAGCTTGCTCTTTAAAAGTTGTGCCAGATTGAGTTTTAGAAGGGCTCGTATTAGGCTGAAGTATCTTTTTACCAGTAGACTGCTGAGTGAAACACGTGCCTACAACAGGAATTTTATGAGTTAAGAAATACTCATCAGCAGCACGAGCAGCATTTTCCAAGGTTTCGATCTTATGCTCGTCAAGATAAGTCTTAATGTCACTAGGGACACAGTTTTTGAACTCTTCAAGTAGTACAAGTTGTTTGAGACTTTGATAATCTTGTTCAACGTTCTTGGCTACGCACCATCTATCAAATAACTGCTCTTTTTTTTCTTGCAAATTAGACATAAGTTTGTCCAGCTTCCTTTTTATAGTTAATGAAATTTTGCCGATAATCCTCAGGGACTAACTCATAACCCTTTAAGATGCATTCCTTAACCAAATCATAGTCAGTACTTTGCTGAACTGACAGTGAATGGTAAAGATCATTAGCGTTACCAATAAGTACACATTGTAGTAATTGAGTCCAATACTCCCTTGGCCATTTCAAATTTTCAAATATTTGTCTGCTTCTTTTTCTCTGAAAGTGGGCACTAACCTAATGTTCTTTGTAATATCAAAACTTGAATTTGTTTGTGAAGTGAGAATGTGCTTTTCACTTGCCAGCTCTATTACTTTTAACTTAATTTGAAATTCCTTCTCTTCCTTCTCTCTTTGCATTTGCATTTGCATCTGTCTCTCTCCTCTTTCTCTGATTGTAATTGAATTTGCTATTCTGTAATTGCATTTGTCTTTCTTTCTTTCTTTCTTTATTCTAATTGCATTTGTTTATCTTCTCTCTCTCTCTCTCTCTCTCTCTCTCTCTCTCTCTCTCTCTCTCTCTCTCTCTCTCAAATTGCAACTGCATTTGTTTCTCTCTCTCCTCTTTTTCAAATTGCAGCTGTTTTTCTTCCTTCTGAAGATGAAGCTTCCTTAACTCTAATTCCATCTTGTATTTAAATTTTAATTCCTTTACTTTTATGTCAGAGTCTGATTCAGACTTACTGATCGAAACCAAAACACTTTTATCCAAAACATTCTTTTCTACCAAACACTGGATCAAAATGTTTTTTATTTCTTGCTTCGTTAAAGAAGTTTTTGCCTCAGAAAGATCACATTTTCTGGCAAGTTCAAGCAACTCATCTTTATTCAAACAATCCAACTGCTCCTGAGTAGGATTTGAAAGAAAGATCTCCACTTTTGATGAGATTGTGAAAGAGGCTGTTGATTCCACTAACAATTTCAAACAAAATGTGAAATAGTACTTGGGATTTAAAATATTCTGAAAACTTGGGGAATTTAAATTTCAAAAACAATTTTCTGAAATATTTTAGCCGAAATTCATATATCCCGAACGAGCCCCCAATTTTCTTTGTTACGTGTCTAGGCTCGAACAAAAGTAACAAAGAAAAGAGTGAAGCCAACAAGCTTTGTAAATTTAACAAAATAATTTATTTCCCTTGAAAAACAAGAAACAAATATGAAAAAGGTCTTACTGTTTATCAATCAAATCCAAAATTTAATCCAATAATTAAAAATATAAGTCCTGTGAATACAAAGTTCTAAGTGAATCACAGTTCGAATCCCGATCAAGTTCCAAGATGGAAGGCGATGACGTCCTCTAAAACCTGCTTTGTGTTGTCGTGTCAACAGTTCCTTCTTGAATCACCACGAATAATATTCCGGCCCTGAAATCTAGGTCACCAAAAGATACAATGTTTCTACGAACTGCATATTTATCAGGTTTAATAGAACTGAACTGAATTTTCTGGAAAAATGACAAATCCAGTGAATAAAGTTATCATTACAATAACATGTAATGAGATAAAATTAAAATAAAATGGAATTTAAAACTAACACACATGTAATTAACTTACATATGCGTAACATAGTAACTTACATGAATACACATAAATAACGTGAGCGGCGACGACGCATGCATGTATAAATAATCATCGATACTGTCAACGGGGTTAAACGATGGTGTAATATGAGATAGTGAATTTGCTGCAATTAGTCATTCTTATTATCGGTATTACAAGAACGCAACCATAGCCGCGCCCCTAACAACAACACATTTGGAATGGGGCGTATAGATAATAATGACTGCAGAATTAACCACACGTGAGATGCTAGCATCTCTAAAGCAGATTATTGCTAACACAACACCGCCTATTTAAAACCAGCTCTGATGGAATGTGTCCCGTCTGGGAAGTCGTTAGCTTTCCACCAGGATCATGTCAAACTGAACAGATCAGTGGTGAACTTCAGCGTAGAATCAAATCAATAACGGCAAAAGGATCAAAGATCGCTATCAAAGTAAACGAGCCAACGTTTGCGCCGCTATTGAAATAGCGGCGGGGGATTCCACGGAATCTCATTACGCCGTAGACATATATAAGTCGTCAATCAGAACTGAGTTTGGAATACCACAATGTAGCACCAGTTGTTGCTAGACAACAACCAGAACCACAAAGATCTGATTGTTTTTCGGAGAAAATAATTCTTGAAAATCTTCAGGTTATAAAAGAAGCCCGGCTATGGATTAGATATTCGATACCAAAAAAAAATTCAACTTTTTTCGGGTTGAGATATTTTAATCAAGTATTTATCATGCGCGATGGTACCCGGGTAGAGTTAAACAACTTGGTCAACCAATGGAATTGTCTGTAAGGGATTTGGATATATTTGAAAAGAGAGTGACCAGAAGTTTGAATAAATTTTCAGAATATAAAAATATTATGATACATTATCATAGTGAATATATATCTGCTTATTCACGTTTAAGAACACATCGTTAGAATTATAATAAAGGAAAAATTATTATGATGACACATAAACTGTGCTGGGTAAAATATGATTTAGAATTATTTCAAAAATCTCATAGAATCAGTAATTAACAAGTGGGGAAACAAGAATGTAGGTGGAGTACCAGGCAAAAATATTTTCTTGTTTATTTTAATATCACAGAAGACAAGCTGCCTACGCCCAAACTATCAACGTTTGAAATCGATAAATTACAGCAGGATATCAATGAAATAATTGATGATATTTTCCGATGATTTATGCCGCATGGAGAAAAAACAGGGGCCTTGCCGGTAATTCTTCGAAATGACGATCTGGATGGTGGCGGTCGTCATCTATCGCCTGGAATTGTCAATATCACGTCTACGATTTCTATAAATCTTCTCTGTGACGCAGTCGACGGTAGTTATACGACGTCAGGGCAAGCATCCCAAGGGCAGGCCCAGCAGGGATATGATTTTTTATAGCTTTCTCCAGAGGTCCCAAAAGATCATTTGATCCTGTTATAATCCGTCCTTGTCACGAAAATGTTTTCGTCTAACCGAACGGGATGGTAATTTATTGGACATACGTAGGGAAAAAATTAACTGTTAGTTTGTATATGCGTGATAACGCGATATTCTGCCACTCGTGTATATCTCTTTCCGTGTTGAGTCCTTTCAAATCGTCGTAGATTGTTTCAACATCAAGATGAACCGCAAGGCTATCCTTGTTGTAATTGTTCAATCTCAGAAATAATGTATTTATTTAACAATGTTGTAGCAAAAATAGACAGTAACGGTTGAGTATTTTGCCGTTCAAAGGGGCCCCTTCATGGGGTACCCTTCAATGAGGCTTTTATTATCTATACGTTTTCTATGCCGTTCCATGGTGTCCCTTTATAGGGACCACTTCAGTAAGGCTGCCATTCCATTGTGTTCCTTCATTGGGTACACTACAATGAGGCTTTTCTATTTCTGGCTTAATTTGACTCATTACCCTTACGGTCTATTATTACCATGAGGTGAGGGTGTGTGTCTCTTTTCCCCTCATGGCAGTGGACACACCTCCCGGCGAACTCCCAGACTGCGAAACGAAATTCTAGAAGTTCAGAAGGTTGTCCAAGGAATTATTCCGAGAGCTCTATCGTTAATAGGATATATACTGATCATTGACAATTTTTTGCAGCTCCCCCTCCCCCACCCAACATGGCGAATCCCGTGGGTGCAAAAACGAGCACTCTGCGGGGTTCGACGGGGAGGGCGAATTATCAAGGATGAGTATATATTCCTGCTCACGCTTGAGCCCTGCAGTCCCCTCACTTATAATTGGTTTGGTTATTTTTACAAACGGTTTGTGCTATACATGTAACAGGTCGTTTTAATGTGTGCTTACTATAAGCCTGCCCGGCCAATAATGTGCTATGTTGTTGTTGTTTGATTTAAAACGGGTAGTCTTTTTGAGTAAATTGTTAGTGTGTTATACGTGTAGTAAGTCGGTCACTCTAAACACAGATAGATTTGCCTGTTAGATCATTGACACAGAGATTCTATGTTGATAACTGAACGCAAAACATGTTATAGAAAGTCGTCATTTATTTTTTTTAAAAATTCTGGTACATTATTTACTTGTAGTAGTGGGGTCAACCAAATATTTTGTCTAGACCAATTCGATATTGTGTTGCTAGATCGTGTAAACAGATTGTAATAAATCTATGTGGGTTTTTTGAGCATGTGAAAAAAGTTTTTAAACTTATTTATGTCCATGTCGCCCGGGCACCATGTATGATGAATATTTCGCAATGTATGCGTGTCAACATCGTTAAATATAACTAAAAAATGTACAGTTATCTCACTTTGGGAATTTGAGTGTACCGCGGTGTAAGATATATAACATCTGTGTTTTAATGTCTGCCTCGTGAAAATATTCTGGCTGGATTTGTTTGTTTCTCAAGCATGACATCATCGTAAACCACAAGATTATTGATACCCCAACCCCCATCAAAATCTTCGATGATTGGTGCATCATTGATGTCAGTAATAAAGTCAATCACATTATTATCATCATCGTCATCCTTTGCATTTTCATTATATCCTTAAGAACATTATAGCATCGTTGGTCATCTACGGATGGTGCCACTAACTAAAGTTTGTCCCATTTGAGAAATCTCATTATCAGGTTGAGCAACAATTAAGTTTTACCAGACCCGGACGGACCATTTATAATGGCTCAAACATAATTTGGTAACACTGGATCATGCTTGACCGGTGCTTGCTCGCATGTCGCTGAAAAGTAAATCACGTGCATATTGTACGAATATAGTATTATTTATAATCATTAGTTTATATTGTGTTCGATGCAAGATGGTCACAAATACAACTGGATTAAAAGCAACAACAACGACAAATAACAGTCGATCACTTACAGGTAAGTGTGTAAAATGCAGAATACAAAAATATAAATATGTACGTGGTGGTACGGTGACATTGCTGAGACACTTGGGAAATAATCATGAACGCCATGGGCTAAGTACCCCGGGGAAAAAATTATTGTGGTCCTGGAACCAGACTTGATATCAGACTTGACAAAAAAAATCAACCAAAACCAGAAGAATTTCCAGTAAATGCGATTGATCAAGTTTGCCATACTCATGACATCGCGTATAAAAATAATGATCTGCTACAACGACATATCGCGGACGACAAGTTGATTCACACGTTGAAGTCTATAAAAAATAAAAATATATGAGAATCACTGGCAAACTGGTTTATAATCTCAGTGATGAGAGGTAAGTTAGCCGTAGGAGCCGGCAATTAATTATCCAATAATTAATAATAATGGAGTCGATTTATTATAGTCCAAGAGGATACTGGAAAGGTACAACAGCGATTAGCAAACTCGCCGATGCAGCAGATGTCACACATGATGTTTCCACAGATTGGTGGCCACGACAGGCAATATGGCAAATTTATCTGCCGCGTCCCAAAACGATTCATCATGGATGGTTTGATGTCAGCACACCCAACGACGTTGCGAGTAGATACAAAGGAGCGGAATTGCTATCAACTAAAACAACAACTAAAGTTGCAGCAGCGTTTGAACGAATTTATTCACGTGGTGTCCTGCGATGGCCACAGTTGTTACAGGTTGATCCTGCCAAAGAATTACTCGGTGCAGTAACATGGCTGATGCACCGACATAACGTTAAAATCAGACGCGGACACCGCGTTGCATCGTGATCAGGCAATTGTTGAACGATTTATTCAAACACTTGCTGAATGACTGTTTGGACATCAGAACGCCCAAGAATTAATGAGTAAAGACAGATCTTGTAATTGGGTTACGAGACTACCTCATGTGATAACCGCGTTAAACAACCAAGTCACGCGTGAAATTGCTATGAAATCCATCGATGCAATCCTGAAGAAACACATCCCGCGCCGGCACTACTCAGCCGCGAGTCACTCACAGAGTCTAGTGCTGGGCAGCAACGTGACAGTCAGGAATTTAAATGAACCTGGTGAACATAAGTGTGGTAAAAAAGAGCAACCGATCCAGAATGGAGTGTAACCACACATCAAATTTCCAACTTGGTAAGATGTACTGGCAGGCCTGCAATCTACAGACTAAATTCAACAGCTCCTCAACGTGAATTTGTCCGTGAACATTTACAAGTAATTCCTGAAAATACACAATTACCACCAAGTTGGATTCGAGTTAGCAAAGGACACTAGCGCGGATTAGCTTGCTCGAGGGAGCTTGCTCCTCGACGTCTGTTACATTAAAGACATATCAGTGCGACATTATCGAGTGTGCGGCCGAGACTACTATCGATTCTGTCCACCGTAAATTGTCGTACGTCATTAGGAAAATATTGCCACAACATTACTGTGTTCAGTAGGTACAGTGATTATTTTGCCGTTGTCGTTGTTTCTGCGTCATGATAAATGCAACGTCAAGGTCAAACTGGTGTTGGTTTTTGGGGGGATGGGGTGGGGGTTGTCTTCTTGCGCATAACCAGCTAATTTTTTCTTTATGGTTCCAATTCTTGGCACGTCAGTGGTGGGTGATCCAATCGTCCAACACGATGGCTGCGACTTTGACGCCGCTAGAGCCTGCTCAACAACTTCTGCGGAAACTTCAATGATATCATTAAGAACGAGCATTTGCTGTGTATCCGTTCCTGGAATCGTGACTGGAATATTGTGTCTACGTGTATCCACTGGAACCGGCAGCGTTGGAAATCTTTCCCGTTGAAGCTCAAATAGCCTACGTTGAAGTGAATCACGGATGTTTTTTTGGTGATACAACTACGACGTCATTAGAGGGCCATAAGTTCCAAGACTTCAGCACGGACGTTTCGGAAATTATACTGAATTCTGTCCGGCTAAAGTCTAATTAACGTTTTCAGCTCACGTAGTGATTCATCGCTGGATTAGTGGTCGTACAACATTTCCTCATAAATATCGACGTAATTTTTAGACAGCTCTGTGGCGATTCTCCTGTAAACGGAATAGGTTTTCATTGATATCCGCACATGATAATTGCTATGTTTTGCGTCGACAGCCAGTCGAGAAACAATTTTAACATGTCTTTTGACACGGTACATATTTCGCCCCAAATGATGGTTTTAGGAATATATGTTTCACCCATTAGCGTGGGTGTCCACGCATCACCACGATCGAAAGAAGCTGTGATATGTGCATGACTTAAATCCACGTTGTTTCATCTCCCTGGCAAGCCGGTGAGTTGGCATTAGCACAATCATATCTGAATTTCTAAATAAATTTATCGCACGTCTTGTTTTCTAGAACCATCTGGACCATTATGATAAACCGTTTTATGTCTCGCAATTGGATCATTCACTGACGCACTCAGCGACGGTTGTGATAATTCATTGTTGTATTAATACACCGCAGTTGGTTTAACATCAGCTGACTCAGAATAATTACGTATTTGTTCACGCTTTATTCTCCAATGCCCCAACGTGTGTTGGCTAAGCCAACAATAGCGTCCTCGACGCCATCGCTGTCGATAAATGATTTCACAATTTCCCAGCGCGATCTACTTATATAACATGAATCCGTGGCTACTCTAACAGCGTCATTTGGAAATTGGTGATCATAGATAACAGGTTTATTGACGAATATGCGACCATCGAAGATCTCAAATGAGTAAACTGCAGAGAATTACCGTCGTAGTAGCTAACGATTGTGACAATATTTGTACCGTCATGTAAATTTGCATTTCGTGACATCAATACTCCATTTGACACTGTATCTGCTATCATAAAATCAAGTTCTACTGGGTCCATAATTATTTTGTACAGCGGCGTTTACTATTAGATGACACACTAGATATAATCTGACAGATAATTTTTCGGCACATATTTTTATCATCGCTCGGTAGCCAGATTGTTTTCTGTGGTTTGTATATTATCGCCAAAGTTACAGTCAGCGATGTAAGAATCTTATCATCAAGCATATATCGAAATAGCACTATTGGAGCCAAACCACGTTGATTTTTTTGCACAGCAATCATTGAGATTAACATTGGTATCGGGTTTATTAAAATGATGATAAAACCAGAGAGGTTTAACCGGACGAGGATTTGCTGAAAACTCAAATGATTCGATCTCGGAAAATCCAGTCAGATCGTAGATGACAGGCAGTGGACCGTTTATTGCTACTCTGGTCATTTCGTGTGTTGGATGACCGAATCGTTCAAAATACTGATTACAATCAACATATCCAAGAAAACGAGCCGGATAAAAAAGCAACATTATCAACAGAGATCACATCGAATGGATTATATTTTGTGTTCCAGAGACCGCCTTGTCCAACTCGAAACAATATCGTGATATATCGTCGATAAATTGTTTTGTGTTGTGCTATGTGAGCAACAACAGACGATATTGTAAAACAGTTATTGAGCAATTCATCCTTGTTGGTGTCTGATCCGATGGATCTATCTTTGGTGTATTTTAACGCCACTTGTTTCATCTTGTGTTGGAGAGATTCTTACCGATAACGTTTACCAGACGGTAGCACGAACTAAACAAATGATGATTCCCTATTTAATCCCTCACTGGAAAATAGCCAGATCCATACAGGGTCACTTTTATTAATATTGTAAATCTCCTTAAAAAGATCACCGTTATAAAATCTAGTGGGATATTTCGTGGAAATATTATTACTGTTTCGGTCCACGCATGACTGTTATGATCTATACATCTCTATTTGAACACCCTTCCTACGATAATTACCTGAATTATTCAAAACATCATCGGTTATAGTTTTTACCACGAATGGAAATTTCAATCGCTTTTCTATTACGGCTACGTAATTTATTTTAGCTCCGTTGATAAGACACTCGGCCCATTCATTTATTTTTTCATTCGTCCATTTCCTCGTCTCGAGTTCATAAAATGTTCTCTGACACGTTGAGACACACAATTTAATGTGCCTATTCTCATCGGGGCAAGAGTTCTAATATCAGGATCGTTTAAACAGTAGAGTCCATAAACTACTGCGGACACTGGATATGAACCAGTATGATACGGCCGCTCAATACCAGTCAGCGTACCTGGTTTGGATTTTTATCCACTGTGACGACACTGTTGCGTCGTCGTGATTTTTTTTAACAGGGTCTAGTTTATCCCGGATAATCCTGCCCACCATCGTGTTCGACAATAAACTTTATCCTGAATAAATACTTGCATCGTCTACAAGATTATCGATAATAGTCCTTGCTCGTTCAACATTCATCACAGCATCAATAAAAATACCATCGTGATCTATCCGGAATTTTGACCAAACATATGCAACATCATCGCTTTTAATCTCATCTATGGCCATTCATATATAATCGTGTAATTGTAATTCAAATGGCGGACGTTTTTTCTTATCGGTTAAACTATCGAAATCAAACCTAGTGGTGTATTCTGGTTTAATAGTGGCCAATCTTTTTCGTTCTCGTTCAACACACCTATTTGGTTTTATCTCTCAAATTCCTATGAGATTTCTAACGTTTTAATCTGATTTCGTACATTTTCTTGGGCAATTTTTGACCTTGGAAACTTTGGTATAACTCCAGTGAGATTATAATACCGTTCTCGCAACTGTTTTGCTACAGTCCACCTACTTATTATATAAGAAAGGCAAGTTTTTCTCTAATTGAACTTTAACCAGGAATATTATATAATGTCACGAGCAAAAAATAATTGTAAGTTGCTTATGTTAGGGTCAACAACCCACTGTGAAAAACATTGCTGTGATGAGTATTGCTATCATCTAGTGAGTGCCCGGCGAAGTAGTTCTGGACCAAAACCATGCGTGAAATGTGGAAAGGGGGTGAGGGGGAAAACAGAACTCTGTATTCAGTAAGGTGGTAGAAAATATAGAGTGCTGAAACAATATTATGATAAAGGAAATGATGTTGGTGGTGTCACAATAAAAGACGCCAAAGAATATCTCAGTAGATTGTTTTACCGACAAAATCCATGAATGGAAACGAACCGTAATCATATATAATGTAAGGTATTTATTTTTACCCCCAATTTACAACACTAGGACCCCACTGTGACGAGTCGCTAAAAATCTTGCCAACAAGGCTCGGATTGGCATTTCTAACAAAAAATCAACATTTTCTGGCCCGAATTAAAAATGGAGGTCTTGTTCGCTGGTGGTAATTCGAACCATTTTTGTCCCTGATTGTTTTAAAGCCGGATTAAAAAAATGTGGCCTTATTGGGGGAAGGGGGGGGGGCCACCCCATGCTGGTCGCCACACTTCTTTTTGGAAGGGGGGGTATACGATCCCTGCTCCAACCAGGCTTACATACAAGGCTCGGATTGGCCTTTAGTATTAAAAAAATAACATTTTTTAAGGCCGGGATTACAGAATTGGGCCTTTATTGGGGGGGGGGGTTCGCCCAAAAAAATACGGGTTGGCGCCCCACCCCCTCTTGCTGCTAAAGACCTTAAAAATAACTAGCGCAATCGAGAACAAATTTCTTGTTTTGGCAGGAGACACTTTTTATAAAATTACCTAACACATATGAAAACGACATACGTCTTCTCGTTCGAGATCCTCCTTAACAAAAGGAAAAATGATGACAAGCGATTGAACGCTTACCCATGTGTCCGTCGCCATATGGGCCTAAAACTCAACTACACAGTATCACAACAAAAAGCCGTTTTCCCTTCTGTTCTTTAAAAGTAACTGACATTCAATGTTTATCCTTTCTGTGCTTTTTTCTGATTGCGTTATGGGAGAGTCTTTAGCACACATCTGAATGCGATGATGACGGTAGATAAATATAAAAGAGGCGCATGAAGGAATTCTATCCAGAAAAACAAAAAGCAGCTTATGGTATTATTTTATAAACGGTATCCGAAAGAAAAAAACACGATGAGTGATAATGATTACCGTGTATCATTATAAATAGTGTTTATTTTTACTCGGACTATTTTGTAGACAATCCTTTACCCATATATGAATTCACAATCTTAGACACTGCCAAACAACATCAGAATATAAACTATAATAATGTAAAGCCATGAAAATGCTGAAATCAGCATTAAATAAATTTATAATGCAATATATTTTGCATTAGTATTCATTAGTATTCACTTCACTATATCCTCTGCAATAGAGAAAACTGAAGACTAGACCTCTGTCGCAAGGTAACTATAACACGGAGAAATATGATTGACGTACTTCTCGATGAAGTATTTATTGAAGATAGGGAATATATGACAACGTTATAAATTTTACTCTGTAACGCAAAGAAATGTACAAAGTATTTTTCCTAAAGGGAGAACCGAATTACCCCAAGGAACCTCACTGGGCAATACTCTGTCTATATATATTAACTTTCCTTGCGGCTTGTTATAGAAGTCAGATGGGTAAAGGAAACTTGCTTGTCAATAAATCCAAATTAAATGTTATATCAGAAGTTCGAGCAGCACAGAGAGTTATTTGTTTTTATTGATTGTTCCGTCAGTGATTTATTCTTGTTCCTCTTTAGAGCTATTTCTTTGTGTCTGTATTTCTTTCTCCTGATTCTGCTATACAATTGAAGCCATTATCTATCCAAAGATTTGAAATAACTTTAGATTGTCCCTGAAAGCAATTTTTTTATATACTTCTATTTCAGTGCTTCATTATATTTTGTCGTTACCTAGCTCATTTGTGTTTATCATTCCAATGTTGCCAGAGACTGATTAGTGTAAATCTTTTGCTCATGACCATTCATGTGTGTGTGTGTGTGTGTGTGTGTGTGTGTGTGTGTGTGTGTGATAAAATAAACAACACCATCACGTAGAATGTGTGTCCGGTTTCGCTTTATTTCTTCATCAGAGTGAACTCATATATATATATATATATATATATATATATATATATATATATATATATATATATATATATATATATATATATATATATCTGTGTGTGTTACGATTGTATGGTCTTAAACTGAGTTAAAGAATAGAGCGAAACCAACATATTTTGTAAAATTGAACAAATAAAGTAGTTCCCTAAAATACAAAGTGAATTTTGAAAACGAAATTACCGTATTCTGAATTAGTCCTAAAACTATATCGCATTTCCAGATGTATAGTGTATTGAGAATGAATTCCAGTGGTATCATGTATCGCAATGATATAATTTAAAATATCCTTGAATGAATTCACAATAATTCCAAAAGAGTGATAAAGTACGATAAAGATCAATGAGCACTTTGTAATTTCAACGAATAATTTAGATAAATAAATTCTCTCAAAATAAAACTGAACATTACTAAATTACCGTTTCCTCTAAAGACTAAAAAGAATAAGTAATTTTAACAAAAACAACCCTAATATAAAAACCTATGACACAATTAGAGACCAGATTGAGGGTCAAAAGATCAAACTAGAACATTCTAGGCTACGAACAAAATCAAATCTATTACTGAAACTGTAGAAAAGGACTTGGCAAACATTAGGTACACCAGGAGTTCCCCATTGGAGAACCAATGTCCTGAACATAAATCCAAGTAAACATGTTTACCTATATATAATAATCTTAAAATATAATTGACAATCATAGACAAACATTATCAATGTAATATGTTATTTACAAAAAGACAATAGACAGGTAAGCCCAGACTCCTACCCTTATTATGGACAAAGGTCAATCACACAATGCAATATATTCCAAGTAGTTCAATATAAAATCTATTACCTCGGGAAAATAATGCAGGAATATAACACCAACTTCTCCAGAACGAAATCCGAAGCCGTTTTCTATTATATTGATCGCTTAATACACAGTAATGGTAATATCGAATTCTACTTGGTTACTCCAAAGAATGTTGTCGATGATATTGTTATTTTAGTTTCCATTCCATCCATTCTGGAGACTCCTTTAATATAAAATATGAAACCACTACCTGTTTGCTAATCGTCTTGACAATTAATTTATCAAAATTAGATATCCTCAATGTTTTCGAACTATTAATAACATAAAATAAACTTTCCCGGATACAATAACAGAATAGCTGTTGTCACTGTTTTCAACAGTTGTAATTCTTCTGAATACAAAGTGTTAACTGTTACGACTCTACGGTTTTAAACTATGTTACGAAAAGAAGTAAAAGAAATGATATATTCAATTATTTTCCGGATTTTTTTTTTTTGTCATAATGGTTTATGATTATAAAGGTCATGTGCTATTAAAAAAACTAATTTTCGGATCCAAAATAAACATTAGTTTTTAAGTCTGAAATGGTTCTCAAGTTGTTATATTCTTAGAGATCGGACAATCATGTTTTCATCCTGTCATGGTTGCAAGAAGATATTGCAGGCTCTGGTGACCTTTCACTAACATGCTCCAGCAATGCAAGTTTTCTGTTCACAAATTAATAATAGTTGTAGACATAGGTCTGTTATGAAAGAAAAATCAGCCTCATCATATAATTTTGTCTCATTTTTTAAGATCTGTTTATCTTCATTTGTATATTATCTTCTCTTTCCACGAGTGATTGAGCTGATAGGACACCAGTCTTCTTTAAGTCTTGACTTCACATCAGTTAGGAAAGTTTTCTGAATAGAACACCTATATTCATTATATCTTGGTTAATTAAAATTAATTTTTTCGAAATAATATTTTCCTGTTTTTTTTCGACCTTCAAACGAGTGTGTACAATATATAAGTTGCCTTCATGTTTATACTATTATGGTTTCTCTTTATATGCAAAGTCATGTTATTAACCTTAATCTATAGTACCGAGATGTCTCGAATGCTTATAATAATCAGAATTAACTGACCATCCTGACAAATTTGTCAATTATGGCCATAAGACCTTTGAGGGAGCTCTCCGTGTATACATATTGAACTCCGTGGACTATATAGCTTGCATATATTAATCTCAATAATAAGACGTTAATAATTTTGCCTTCCATTTCTTTCAATTGTTTACTTATTTTTTCCTCATTTTTAGTTGATACAGTGATCTGTGTTTTTGTATTTATGCTATATGTTACTATCAACGTTCCCTCTAATTTTTGGGGAGCCGTGTGCGCAGAAAAGTTCTTATGTGCAACATTTCAGAAGCAGAATAAAAATGTGGTCACAGTACGCACTCCGCAGTCAACCGGAAATTGGTCAGTGCTGAATCACGTCACACGTGGATATAAATATAAATTTCTATACATATTTTATTATCATTATTTTATTTTAGCTACCCGGTAAGGAGGCCAATATAGATAATCTAGTTTATACATTTGTAGAGAATGGCCTCGTTTCTGTATGCTTCCTTGCTTGAAAGAAAACAAACAAATTTGAAACGAATGAATAAATAAATTTCTTAATGTTAATAATAAACCCGGTTCCGCATTCTGAAAATGATTTGAGCCTAATAAAGAACCTCGGAGTCTCAAACGTTAGGCAAGCTATAACTGCCATTAAAATTAAATTAGGGTCGTAGAACATTGAGGATGTGAATTTTTAATATAACGTGGTCGAAATGAACGAATTGGATAGAAATGTGGCTATCACTTCTGATTTTGGTTCTGAGTTTAAGCTTGTGTTTCGTGCTCACAAACACTTAAACAATAACTTTCCAGGAAAAGTCGATTCATACATTTAAATTTTCTACTTTCTTTCAAACGAGGAACCACACTGAAAGCAGTTAGTTCCCATTCTCTTCAAATTTCTAAGCAAGATGACCTTCCTGGACCGATGCATTGGCCGCCAAACTACGTATACCTAATATCAACTGTCATGTTGTTTGTTATTTGAAATGCTGAAAGACCGTTGAAACTGACCAGTCTTAAGCTTGGCTATTTATGACACATTTCTTAATTGTACGTTCGATGCAAAAGCCTATCTGACCACAGCATCAGCTTGAAATGATGATCAGCCTGACACCTTAGTTAATTTTCTCTCTATAATATATACACATTCACTTTGTTATAACATCATTATTTTTGTCTGAAAAATTCTGCTGTAATTCTGACTAAAATTCACTTTCCTATAACATCATTATCTTTTCTGAAAAATTCTGCTATAATTCTGACTGAATCTTTTGATTAAAAGAAAATGTTATGCTAATGACAAGGCGTCATTACAATCTAATGGTCTCGTCCATTTAAATAAAGATCAAAACATTTTATGTTATGTTTTAAATTTTTTAAAATTTAACATTCATGACTGTTTTTATAGACTGTTTTTATATTGCATTTCTTCTGGCGTCATATGAAGTAATATTGATGACAGCTGAACATCAATTTTCGATTTCTCTACCAGGAAAAAATCGCAACTTTTCTTCCTTCCAATATAATCCTCTGCATTTCGTCTTTAGATAGCAAGAACAGTTTCTTCTTTGTGGATATCTTGAATGTAATGGACAATGGTGTGGTTTGATACGTCAGTATGCATGATATTTGTGTCAGTCACTATTCCACAACATTTGAGACGTACATAGGTAGCATCGCAAGAGCGACAGCTCAATTATGTTTCCATGTATTCATCTTTTCATGTATTTTATTCGATAATTTCGAAGGAATCAGTCTTTCAGATTAAAATAAGAGAACTTCCTTAACTAATATTCTAAGCCAACCTTGGAGAAGACTTCACTGATCTCTTACTATGAACAATGAACCGTTCGACATGAAGAAAGAAATGTTTTACTTTGTGCAGCATAATGTTGTAGTACCTTCAGATACTTCGTATATACTCACTTGAGTTACTTTGGTGATTTATCTACTGACTTTCTAAACACACGAATAAAATGATGTCTAAATTTGTCCAAGAATATTATGTAGAAGAAAGGTTTTGTGCTCCCGAGTAGTAACAACGTGCAACGTAAAATAAAATTTAAATCTTTCAAACTGTTTTGGCCAATCATGTCATTGTTTAAATCAATTATAGAGCTCACGAAAAATGGCGTCCAGACGAAGAGAAAAGTCGCTGAGGCGACAGCGAAAGTAAGATGAATTTTGTAATTAGATCGCAAAAGATAGTTTTGATTGGATATGGTGTGCATCTGTGACCTCTTTTTCATAAGAAAGATCTGAACGGATGCAATGGTGTACAAGACAGTACCAGCCGGAAGAGCGTATCCAACAATAAACTGTATGATGGTATCAGCTGCATAAGCTGGCATTCTGACGCTCATGGGCTTACAGTTGATGGATACAATATATGACTGATTGATAAAATTATCAAACATCTTTACAACACGTTCATCAAACAGGAAATACTTCGGTAGGTTGAGCAAAAATGAAGCGGTCCAGATGACTATCAGTGACAAAATCCCGAATCGTTTGGTCCACTGGAAACTTTGGGACATCACAATCCGTCTCCTCATATCCAAGTTGATTAATGCAAGGGAGAATATCTGTGATTGGTTTACCATCATGGTCAGGAATTTAAAAAGCTTACATGACAAGCTTCCAGTTTGCCAGTTGTATCTTGGGTGTGCCAGACTTGCAACATACCAAGGGTTAGAAACAGAGGAAACAAATATATCACAGATACAGACGTTGAATATATGTATTAAGGCCAAGCTAGCCAGTTTTAGTTTCCTACAAAACACATAGCAGGCGATGGCGTTCAATCCCACGAAGAGGGCTGAGAGAAACGGAGAAATGACAATATATACGAGGTGATTGGTATTGGATAACATGGTGTTGCTGAAACAAAAACAAATAATAATAATAATAATAATAATAATAATAATAATAATAACAAACGACAAAAGAAATTTTGAACCCAAAGTTGAGTATTGACAGTTGGCAGCTAGATATTGTTTTCACGCCAGATAATCCTCTTTGTATAAATTGCACGACTGTTATTATCCTTAACCGCCGTTTTTCATAAGTTCAAATACAACCTATTTAATTTGTTTTTGCATTCTGTTGATGTAAGACTTATTTTTGTTTTACAGAGTTAACTATGTATGATTTTCCTATGATGCCTACAAAAACAATTGCAATTTTGACCGAACTGGAGGGTATGATGCAAATTGTTGTGTGCTACTTCTCCAGTAAGGTCATTTAAAGGCAATTTTACAAATCACGCCCTTAAAAGGACAAAATTATTGAATCCCGAGTCTTACAGCACTGGTATTCGCATTGAATTTGTGTTATAATCCTCCCTAGTCTTACTGTGCTAGTAAAGTTCGCTGGTTAAATTTCACTTTTCTGTTGTATCCCTAGACTGAAGGAGTGAAAAAGTTTATTGCTACCGTACGCTAGAAATTCTGGATATTTTATTTTACTAATGTTGCATTCAATACGAATGCGTTGTTGTAAATAAAAGTCACTGCTCCATAATATTCAATATGTATAATCCTATAATGCAAGTTAACTTCATACTTTTTCTCCATAATTTTCAATAATTTGTACTCCTATAAAGTAATTCAACTTTATATTATTTTTCTTTTATATAAATCGATTCTTCGTTATAGTCTCAGAATTTGTATAGTGTGTCCGTTTGAAACCAAAAGATATTAGGGTCAGTCCAGTAACAATCTGTCGGATTTCCTACCAAAATCACTACAAATCAATAGGCTACTGACATTTGCTTATTTTGTATAAGGTGCAAACCCATTACAAACTATATTTAATATTACAAGACCAGCATATCGTGGTAGTGTTTGGAAAATCACTGAAAGTTACTAGACCACATTTTAACATATCTTGAATATATGAAAATTTGGTGACTCTGCAAAATCAACTACAATGCTCAGTATTTATCTCCTTTTTACTGACCAGTCCGAGACACGAAGCGGTCGAAATCGTACAATCTTTCGCTTTGTTAAACACATACAAACTCAGTTGTTTAAAAAAAAAAAAAACCAAGCAAACAAAGTGGAACATGGAAAACCAGATACTTAATGTATGGATAATGCACATTTGAAGTGCAGTTAGACGGGAAAATGGAAAGCTTATATTTACATGATAAAATAAATTCATGAAAACACATTTAAGTGAAAACTTGATAGAAAATTAAAGATAGATATTTCCACCAACACGTTCAAACAAAAATACAAAACAATATGAACAAACAATGCAGATTACGATATAGAAAGGACAGAGTCAATGATAACAAAAAACAGAAATAAAATAATATGCCCATAGTAACCAAGCAACATTACCAAAATATTCTCGTAACCCTATACGGGATGCAAAAAACAAACAAATATATGTGTACAGAAATGTATGCATATCCACAATTAACGTTTGCACATATGAAAGCTTGCATTATCGTCATTCTTGTACGATCAATTACGTAGATGCATAAATTATATATCCAATACAAACAAAGGGGAATTTTACACACTAAACAACCCTTTCTTCCAGCAGCAGGCGAAATACCCATGTATGAATACTGATGACGTCACAACAAACGGATGAAGGTAAACCAGCCTGATCAATTAAGAATTCATGTAAATGTTTATAAATCCTTGGTGAAAAGAACCTACATGATGACAGTCAAGTGTGAAATATATTTTGTTTTTTTTCTGAAAGGACCAGAATTAGTAACCTGTAGTAAAATATTTGATGCTTAAAAACACCTGGGACTAAACACGTGTTTAGCGTTAAGTCTTACTGTTAAACACGAAAGTATCTCAGACCAGATGTACGGTATTTCAAAAACATTTCACGTAATCTATGAAGCATAAGTTGAAGATTTTAAATATTTACCCCAGTTCTTGAAAACAGTGTAAACTGGAACTCAGTTGAGAGGATTTCGGTTTCATCGTAATTACTGTATTCTCTTTAAAACTAAACGACAACAAAAAATAGTATATACAGTGGCGGATTCAATGGGGATTTGGGAAAGTTCAGCGGAACACTTAGTTTTATTTAAAATGGTACACTTTTCTGTGAAAACCCGTTAAAACTGAGCATTTAACAGAAACGAACTACCCATGCCCAAAATCGAATCTCTCTGTAAACTTCCTGGATCCGCCTTTTACATGCATTCTTCGGCAATTGGCGCTTTGTCATTTGCAAGATATTGCTCAAAACTCGATGTTGAATTGAGCATTCATTTTAACGTAGCAAAACAATATCTCAAATTGTTTTTGGCAAATATAATTTCCTTCTTCATAAAAGAGCCATACATTTTAAGAAGGCTTTTCTCTTGAAACCTGCTATAAAAAGAATTATACAAATCAAAATTCTTACCTGCCAGCACACCAGTTCTAGGTCTGTGAAAAATAACTGTATATGTTGGCTTCCTTTAACTCATTACAGTCGCTCAAAAATCCTCATTTCATCTCTTTATATTTATGCGCTGTACATTGAAACTGCAAGCTTAATCGTATCTAATTTCCATGACAACGATATCCTAGAGACAGGCCAATGCAGCGAACGGCAGTTCGACTGTGAATAAGCAAGCAATCGTTGCCTCAATAGCAAAACTGACAGGCAAATGACAGTCGTTCCCTCAGCTCACAAGTGCTGTTGCCTGTGTCGAAATACATCCTTGACTGACCCCATATTTATAAACGACAAAGGTAACTCTTATTCCAACATATTTAATCATTCAATACAAATTAAACAGGACCATTTTAACTTATGGCAAATTGTTATAGTTATTGTTTAAGGCGGACTAAATCGGACTTACAAACAGCGAAAGATCGTATTATTTTAGCAGCGCTAATATTAAAAAACACTTAAGTACTATTTTTATTTAAGTTTTAAGAAGCAAACATACTCGGAAAATATACCCTACGTATAAACTCAATGCCAAATTAATATATAAGCAACGATGTATAGAAAATGAAGATTAACCTTTAAATGGTCGGGTCTCCTTTAACTTGATTAAAATAAAGTAAGATAATTATTTTGCGATTTATTGATCAAAACAATCAACAACAATCCAAAACAATCAAAAGCAAAACTTCATCGGATAATACACTTTAATAAAATGAAGATATGTTTCAGTGAAAGTTGAATAACAAGGATCCCATTCGGAATAAAAGCCCTGGTATTGGAAATGAGTCTATATATTTTATTAGCCTATGTTCCCTTTTTGTAGTTGAAATCAAGCAAGATATTTTACGCAAAACATTATTTGACTATGTATAATTGCTGACTACAGAAAACGGTACCAGTCAGTGACCCATTATGAACTGGGATCATGAGCACACACGGGCAGTTTTAAAACAAACAAGGCCAACACATCGTTGCATTTATTTTGTAAAGGCAGCAAAAATCATTTTCAAGTTAAAGTTGATGATGAAGGACAATGATATAATAAATTTCTGAAAAGTGCATAGTTCCCAGATAAATGTGACTTTATTCTGAGTAGAGATATACTAAAACTGTTAAAAATTAAAACTGTACCTGGTTGCGCCTATCGTCGTAACGGTTGTTTGCGTCATAATAAGAGTGTGCTAGTAAATAGAATTCACTTCATTCTTTCTAAATGGATTTGAGCTGATTAGATCATTTTCTCTCTAATTACTTATAGATGCTTATCAGCCCTTGTTTTTGTAATTACGAATTTCGATAGTATCGTCAGTGGAATCCTATTGGGTTGTTTTGTGGAATCAGCTGAACAAACCATCAGTCATCAACCGAACAAGGAGTGAAACAAATGCATATCCGTGATTAATCATGCTCTGAATTCATGACTTTAACATTAGCTTTTGGCATGTTTCTGTACATTTTCTCCACAATCGGACTAATCCGAGCAATTTGCATACAAGGACTGAACATAGGGAATTAGTAACAGTCGATGAGAAAAGGGACTGGAACCTATGCTAGAATATCCCTGAAAACATGATTCCTAAACATATAAATTTCATTTCTCTGATGATATAATTTGTGTAAAATTAAAATAAGTTTTAATGTAGATAAAGATATTTATTTATATTTAGGCCATGCAATATCAGGGGGATCAAGTCGATAAGACCTGACTGATTTGTACATGACACAAATACTCTATAATCACATTACTGAAATTGAGTACGTTGCCACTAGTAACGATTCTTATCTCATTTGTGGTGATTGTAATTCTCGAAGGTGTACTGTCCCAGATTTCGCCCAGGGCGATATATCATCTTACTTACCTCTGGCTAACAATTACATTAGAATGATGATAACAGTCCACACAGGTCCAAAGACCAAGGGCGAATCAATGATAATGCATATATATTTTAGATTGGACAAATTTCCGAAATTTTAACGGAATATTAGATTATGATAAAGGTGCTGGATAATTCACTTTAATGGAGAACAGAGGTGAACGTTCAGTGGATTACATCATTGGTAACGAACCTTAATTCGCTAGATTATGTCATTCACCATATGAAAAGGGAATATTTTTCAGACTATTGTACGTATTATATGTATACTGTCGATAGATTTTGTGCATGTAGTTCCCAAGTGTCTACAACCGATCTAAGAGAATGTAAATGTCAAACAAAATAATACGAGGATATTTAAAAAGTTGGATTAAGGTTCTTTGTTAGTCAACAGTACATCAGTGAATCGATTTCAATTACTCCCGATTCACTTCTACACGGATTCTCAATTTGATTATCCTATTATTAAATGCCATTGTATATTCATTCTTGGTATGATGTTTATACAATAAATAACTCCACTTCCAACCGCATGGCCCCTCAGTTAATCTTTGATAACGTTATCCAGCTAAAAAAAATCACTTGGAGCTGATTCATGCCTGTATAGAATATGTAGCAAAGTTTGGATGTTGTGCTTTTCCAGGAAGTCTTCAAGCCGGCGGATTTATGACAGTATGTTCTCATGATGTGGATAGCTTCCTCGGGTGCAGATGAGCATACAGGTGACTCGGTAGTGCTTCACAACTTTTGTCAACATTTGGAGGCACATAAATATCCAGTGATACTAACAGAGACAGGCACAGGTATCTGGACTTTTGCGTATAAAACCCTCTTGACAGTCCGACTATGTAGTCTCTGCTTCGTTTATTATTTTATTCTTGAGTCGGCTTGAGTAAATCAGTGTTTCATCATCTGTGACAATCTCATTCAAAAGTCTTAGGTCACTCTTTTCATCTCTGAACAATACCTGTTTTGGCGACTGTAAACCGAGTCTGTTTTTTTTTTAATCAACCTTCAACAAATGCGGGACACATCTTGCACAAACTTTACGACTCTATGGTCTTAAAACAAACTTTACGACTCTATCGTCTTAAACTAAGTAACAGAAAAATACTAAACCAACAAGTCAAGTAAAATTCAACAAATAATTTATCTAACTAGAATACAAAGTCAAAAACTTAAAATAATTTAAAATAGTGTGAATTGATTCACAAATAGTCGTAAAAGTTATATCACAAGTCCAAAAGTATAGAGTATTCCAAATGAGTTCCAGTGATGTTCAGAATGAAGTTCAGTCTATTGCGCTGATGGGCCACTAGTCTGAAATAGTTTGATGTGCTTATAGTCTCGGTGTATCACAATGATATAATCCAAAATGTCTTTAAATGAATTTACAGTACTTCCAAATAGATACTTAATCGTAAAGTTTATATACAACTTGTAATGCCAATGAATACTTGAAATAAATAAATCCTCTCAAATTATAAATGAACACATTTAAGTTGATTCCAATAAGACTGACGTTTAAGAATGGAATAATCAGTTATGTTACTCGCCACCTTATAGAAAAAACTAAGTCACAATTTCGGAACAAGGATGGGGGTCAAATATTAACTTCCAGATAATTCCAACTTGTCAACAAAGGTCAGGAATTTTAGGAGCCAACTAGTCAGAAAGTATGTGGGCCAAAATTCCCTTGTTGGAAATCAATGACCTGAACTCAAATCTCATCAAATTCGTCAACAAGATTTCGTCTTTTTCGCTCTTTTCTGTTACTTAAATACCATAGAGTCGTAATTGTATAATTGCGTTAAGTTCACAGATTGATTGCAAATAGTATTTTGAGAGATTTTCCGTATATTTAATGCGGGAATCACATTGGTCAAACACAGGAGTGTTTGTGACGTTACAGATTAGATCGCTTCTTTGCTTAAATGAGTCATACACATTTATCAAAGAGGCTCAAGAGATGCTGCAAGATTATCTAAAATACGTATCCGGAGTTTTGTGGTAAATTACTTGACTGAGGGATTCGATTACAAGAACAACGACGTAAACGTGGTCAAGCTTATGACAAAAAAATTGAAAAAGTCATTGTATGATATTGTGCAAGTATACGTCAAGTCGCTGTCGTTAGCGAGCGAACCTAGCGACGAGGGAAATGAATGTAGTGAAGGCCCCAGCGATAGTGATTGTAGTCAGGATCATCCTAATTAAAGAAATATTTTCAGTAATAATATAGCAATGGCATCCACACTCACTAACCAGTGAGAGAAATTTTATGATCCCATTTATATGTGCAGAGAAGCACAAACCATAGCTGAGATATACAAACAGTGAAAACTTTTAGAATTATTGGATTTGAATATGCGAACCGAAGTATGCGGATTGGCCAGGTACTCAGTGAGGGATCATTTGAGCTCATTTGGGCCGACATCATTTTCAGACAGATGTTACATAAGTTTGCAGATTTATTTGGTATTGATTATTGCGGTTGCAAGCCTTTTTATTTCAAGACCCTCGAACAGTATTTCAGATTAGCATAAAAGAAGAGCTGTATTCTTTCCTAATTAGATCAACGTTTTGTATATACTCTCCGAACTATGATTGTAGAAACACCCGACAATGTTGTTGAGGAAAAAGATACCGAAGTCAATTAAATAATAGCTAGGATTTGAATGCACTGCAGTTTCGGATCCTGGTAAAGTAAAAACAATACTACAACAATTTATCAATTAAACAATAATTTTAATTCCATAGAAAGCATGCCGATTGTGAACCATATCAAGCACCTAGTAAAAGAGCGTGGGATAAGACTGATAGAAGCCACATACTTGTAATGTTAAGTCTTTCTCCAGCGTCGCCACAGCTGACCGTGAGGCAGTACTATATCAAGAGTCATACACCTACCAAGCAAGCTGTACTGCACATGTGGTTGGCGATGAACAAGAGCGTTGCCGCAGTATCGAAGCTGTTATCGCCACTGAGGCTGCCGCAAAAGCACAACAATTGCAAGTCTCTGAGATTGAGTTAGGTAATGTTGCGGTGATTTACAAGAATATCGGGCAATTATCCGATCGAATAAGAGACAGTTAAAGACAGAGTGAAACTTCTTCCGAGATTAAATGGAAATTGTTTTCCATTTGATCATTCCACTTACCCGTGACAATGATTTTGCTTTTAAAATCACAAGCCTGTGGCGCTCCTGCGGTCTTAAATCGCAAAGACACTGAGACTGTCAATGATGAAATTGATAAGGTTTCTAAATGGATTCTCGAGTCGTTTGAAAATTTCACCAACGTGAAGAACCGAGTGTTCCAAGATACGGCTGATCTTTATTACAAACTACAGTCGATTCAGTCTGATTATGACGTGGCATTGCGGAACAGTTCTGAGACCATTGCAAACCTCCGAAAGGAGCTGGAACAAAAACAGAAAATTCTAGACCAGTACAAGTCCAGCGATGACAATATTCTGAAGATACAAAAACAAAGAGAGGAACGTTAGGAAAAGAAAGAAAAACAATTAGAAGCAGATATTGAAAAATATAAAGACATGTCGTTAAAATTACAAGCCAGGATGAGAGATTTGGAGACAGCACTGCAAAAGAAGGAAGTACTTCTTGATGATGCTGAAAGGAAGGTTGCCGAACTCGAAAAGAAAGCAGCGGTCGTAGACGAAGCAAAGGAGGTCCTCACTGAAAGAGACAAATTTCAAGACGAAATTTTGAGATTGAAGCTGGAAATTGACAAACGAGACAAGTATCTGAAAACTGCGGTAAAGGAACTTCTCAGTGCTCGAGGGGAACGTGAACAGATTATAAAGGAAAGACGGCTTGGAGATGTGAAAGTGACAGCAATGAAGAATGAATTGGAGAAACAAGTGGCTGAGGTTGCAGAAAAGTGTAAGCAGTTGACGGAATCCGAATATGAGCTTCAGAATGAGAAAAGACAGGTTGCTCAAAGAGAGCTTAAAGATATTAAAGCAGAACTTCTCAGACCACAGCCACCAAGGACTCCACCTGGAGAAGCTCTTGTGAGGAAAGAACTTGAAGTCTATGAGACGAAGATTGTGTTGTTGGAGCTCAGATCAAAAGCTAACAAAGAGGAGCGAATAAGACTAGAAAATGAAGTTGAAATTGTGCAGGAAATGTTTGGCATAGCATTAGATCTCAAGGAGAAGCTGTTTGTTCATGGCGAAACAAATGTAGAGAAGGTCATCATTAAAATGTGTGAAAAGCTAGAAGCTAAGGACAAACAATGTGAGATGAATTTGAGGGTATTCAGAGAAAGAGATGACAATTACATTCGAAAAGAGGCGGTAACAGTTCGTGCTGAGCTTGTTGCCATTAGAAAGCAAGCGGAATTGATCAAAATGTCAGACTTGGCAAAAAAGGCAACCAAACTACTCAACCGTCTCGAGGCTTGTATTGACGTAAGATTCATGGGAACTCGAGCAACGAAATCGGGTTTGAAGACAGCTTGAGAAAAGAATAGCTCTAGATCCTCGTCTCCGACCAGTGTCTCAAATAAAAAAAAGCCTTACATCATTGCCACCTGTTCGACTGCACAAGAACCCACCCATTGAGGGAAGGTCTCTTATAGAAGATAACCCAAGGAAAACTCCCGAGGGTCAACGATCTCCCCCGCATCTGGACTTCACCATGTCTCCTCAGGACGCTCCTCTCATGTCCGCTGTACAGGTCAAAATTATTCGAAAGTTTCCTCCCAGTCCAAAAACTGTCAAAACTCCAAGGACCAAAGGAATCATATATTCATCAATGGATTCCATTTCAGAATCTCATTACGAACGCTGAAAATAGTTCTCCACCCCCATTCAACCCCCCTCCCCCTTTTTCCGCCGCCGGTTACTCTCTTCAGTTTATTCATTGGTGGGCTCAAAAGCACCAAGGGATTTCCGGTTTCTGTCACTCAGTTACTTTTGGTAATACCGGTGAAATGCATTCTGTATGAACTGACAGACAGTTTCACCGGTCATCACGTTGCTTGTGCATGGACATGAAGCTGAAATTTGTTGTCCAGGATCTTTTAGTTCTAATCTTCTTGAAAGCTTTGTTTTGCAATTCAAATATACACTCTATTGTTTTGTTGTTTTTGTTGGGGGGTTTTTTTTGGTTTTTTTTTTTGTGAATCTGCACAATGTTGAAAAGACGTATCACGCAATAAGTATTTGTTATATGCAATACAGTGACATATATTTGGATGACATCGCGTTTCCTTTTCAATAAAATGTATGTTAATGACATTACTCTTCTACTTTTTCTGATGTTCATTTCTTTGCAAATGCTTAAGATCGTATTAAAAATATAGTCTTGTGGTATGCTGGAGCCTTTAAAGGTTGGACTGAGGTATTTCAATTACAGTAATTAGGAAGCATCGGCTAAAATGGATTTAAGAGGAACGGTTATGTCAACAGAAAGTTGTAATGTTTCTCCTACAGCTTGCTTGCCTGCAGAAATACTGGTGTGAATAATACAATTCTCCTGTCCGTAACCGTTCTGAGGCTTGTTTGCAAAACGGAAACTTTCTTCTCTTGGTCATTTGTCTGAATGTGTTTATTACATTTTACATATGATCTACTTTAAACGACATTCTCACTTTAACTTGTTTATTCTAATTCGTCTTTATGTCAAGAAAAGAATTTTCGAAAGTTTTGAGTATACATTTTGCTTTTCTTTTTTTCATATCCCTCGAATGTACTTGTGAAATTTTACCCAAAAGTTTTTTCGAATCAAAGAATTATGCTAATTTTGTTTTGAACCTGGACACGTAACAAAATATTTCAGTGACTTTGGTCTAGAAAATTCAAATATTAATCTACATCATCCTAAAGCCGTACTGAATGAGCTACATTTGGAAATATTCCGATGGCTGATAAAAGTTACCGCGTTCAATCACACCTGAAGAGGTTGTTAAAGCGATATATTAGATTACCCATCCACTTCACGCCGCAATACATTCATGTCATTTGCAATTGATATGGATATAAACCACATCAAAAGGCCAGGAAAGGTGCAGTATGTATTCACGACATGGCTTTGATGATACGAAGTCACTTTCGTCACATTGTACGAGATGTTAGCTTCTCAAAATAGATACGCACTATGAGCTGAAAGGAAAAAATAAAATTGGTTAACACACCTGCACTGAAACATCAAAGGGATTGAAATGCGCATCAAAATGGATTTCCTTGCGCTACTCAGTTAACTGTAACTTGAGTGTTCAGGGGCACTTTGCAATTATTATACTTTGAGGGGTTACTCTTTTAAAGTAAAACTTGACACAATGCGAAGCTTGTTCTGAATACTCCTTTTTGACTTTTTTTCTTTCTGTTTAAACAAACTTTTTTTTAATAAACCCCATGCATGAGTAGCTACGTAACGGTGTACCAACCCACAGACCATGTTACATAGAATTTGATATAGTCAGATATTAAAATAAAAACTTACATATCTTTTAGGATTATCAATTTCTATTTGTTTTTCTATTACATAAACATCATAAAGGTTGAGGACCTTTATATGGGAGATAACTAATGAAAGAGAAAGAGTCTTATAAATTCCATACAATCGTTAGTGTCTTGTCTAGCAAGTGTTATCATATTTACTCTTGTCTCTTCTATGATAATACATGCATTATTTTGTTGTCACATTAAAGCTTGCAAACAATTCGGAAAAACATAGCACATTAATTATGCCTTCATAAACTTCGCATCTGTAGCTAAAATTTCTCCCAATCACAGTTTTTATTTGTAAGCTGCCTACTTTTCTCATTTGTGCCTTTTAGGATATATATATATATATATATATATATATATATATATATATATATATATATATATATATATATATATATATAGAAGAGAGAGAGAGAGAGAGAGAGAGAGAGAGAGAGAGAGAGAGAGAATATATGAATTGTTTGATACATCTTAAATAAAATCTCAGTATGCATTATACTGAGTTGAACATCTTCTAGAAAGGTGACACAACTAAAGCCACAGTTTAATATGAAAGTACTAATGGCGAGATCAATACATTCCGTGCATTCCTAGCCAAATCTGGATGGGAAATATGTTGTGAAAACTAGTTGTGTTGTAATATGGTAGACAATAGGATAAAAATATTCAATTTCTTGATTTAAGCTTTTCATTCTTTTGTCCCTTCCATCGGCACTTCCTTGTACTACACAATTATTGCAAGATGTTTCAAACGGTATTTTATACACATTTTTGGCTACATCATTGCGAGGAAATGGAAGATAAGTACCTTTGCCTTTCATCGTTTTGATCTTTTCACTTAAATCTGCGATAGATAAATCGTAAGTTGTTCTTATAGATTTGATCATGTTGTCGTTTCCGCTCATTCTGTTTCTAAAGTTATCAATCTTTTATGGTAATCGCTGTTAAATCATTCTTCTTTTTAAACTCAGGCCATTAGTGTTATCTCTAATCGTGTTGAGGTCAGAAAGTTTTGTGTTAAAATCATTGATTATTATATCCTCATTTTTTTCATTTCAGTTTACATTGTCAGAATCGTACAATATTTTTCCATATTGCACTTCTTCATAGTGCACGACACATGTGCCTAAAAATAGTATGGTGTATTAGGAACTACTTTGATTGTAAACAATGTACGTTTATGTAGCAAACGCTTTAGCTTTCGAGTTATTGCACTTGTTTGTGAATAAACGTAAGAAAGCTGTTTCGTCGATTTGAAAGTAGAGATGATAAAGTTAACAATGTGACGAGTTTACTGAGTCACAAATGAAACTTTCAGACAGCAAACGAGAGAGACTCAGTAATTGAAAATATCATTCTGATCATTTAAACAGTTATTTAGGAGAAATATTCATAACTTTTCGCAAATAGAATGGTTCAGACTATAACCAGTGCTCTGTAGGGTCTATAAAAAAGCACAGAAAAGCATATCTGTCCGAGACGTACTATTTTACTAGTCAGTCAAAACACTAAATTCGAAATAAAAATGTAACTGAAGGTTTTGGTAGGAAACTAAGAGCAACAGGCCAATAATCCAAGAAGACGAAAAACTATTATTTCCGCTGGCTAAAGGGACTGTCACATAACAGAAGCTTTGCAATTTTCTCCGTTTAACTATTTTGATACAATGTTAGGCTAGTGATAGAAACGTACGCTGTATGATGCAGGTCAGAGCTGGGGTCCCTCCAAAAGCGAGCATGCAAGTGACAGGGCATAAACATGTGTCTTCTTTAGCTGGCAATAAGAATGGTAATAAATATACTTACATTTAAGCATCTTGAATTTCCTCAAAATGTATTTTCTTAGTTCTGAAAATCCGAATGACATGACCCATGTCATGGAAAACCTGACATCCACCAAAATGGTACTGTAATTTCAACTACATTTCCACTGAAATCACATTCTCCTTGTTGTAGTAAATTGACCGAATAAATCCAGTCCATCATAAGCAGAAATGCGAAATTGAGTTGGATCAACAGAAAAACAAAATCTGTCCATTCCAGACTACCTTCAAAAGTTTTACAATATGCATTAATTCAAAATATGACTCTAAATTTCAATTGTAACTAGACGAAAATGACTTTCTGAACTAATCTCGAGCGCGCGACGAAGTTCAAAGGTCGTTGGGCGGTGCTATGTGCGCATTAATATTGTTACTGGATACTGAAGAATCTACAGTTGTGTATTTCTCTTGAAATACAGCATAAATTCAATTATATTGTTTTTGTATTGTTTTACTTTATTATTAAGTCTTTGGTAGAAAACGAAATGAGTAAATAATAAAAAGGCTACTGCAGTATTTTTCAGAAGAAAAAAAAATCTCGTTCATATTTTCCCATACAAATGCCGTACTCTATAATTATCTTTTATCTTTATGTCGTTTAGCTTAATTTCTTTATCAAATTCATTTCGCAAAGAGGCAATCTTAACTTGTAAAATATTGTAATATTCTAGTGAGTTCATTATCATTTCCAAACCAGGCTCCAAAGATTCTATTTCACTGTTCCATCCTTTGTTCAATAGATCTTATATACTTCTGACTGTTAGGTTTCCCATCTAATCTTTATCCTTTGTTGGCAATGTAACCCTCAAAAGTAGTACTCATCCTCGACTCAGGCGTTGTTTTTGCAAATAATTGCGTAAATCCGTTCCTGAGTATTTCAATTATTTATTTAGTTCTTAGCATTCACAAGTTGTAGAACCGGTGTGAATAAAATATTGGAGCATTTTTATTTTTCGTGGTTTTTTGTTTTGTTTTGGGTTTTTTTGTTGTTGTTTTTTTTTTTTCTTTTTTTTT